>JBCJKH010013293.1:6163-16573 GCA_039877255.1 Loriculus beryllinus | reverse complement strand
TGAGGAGAAGGACTTGGATGTTGCTTGACAAGAAGCTTAACATGAGCCGGCTTCAGTGAGTGCTCACAGCCCAGAAAGCCAACCGTATCCTGGGCTGCATCAAAAGAAGTGTGATCAGCAGCACTTGGGGTACTGTGTCCAGGACTTCTGGGGCCCCAAACATAAGAAGTATGTTGGAGCAAGTCCAGAGGACGGCCATGAAGATGATCAGGGGAGTGGAGCACTTCCCATATGAAGACAGGCTGAGAGAGCTGGACTTGCTCAATCTGGAGAAGAGAAGGTTCTGGGGAGGCCTTATACCAGCCTTCCAGTGCCTAAAGGGCCTGCAAAAAGTCTGGAGAGGGACTTTTTATAGAAGAATGTAGTGACAGGACAAAAGGCAATGGCTTTAAACTGAAAAAGCTTAGATTTAGATTAGATGTTAGGAAGAAGTTCTTTCCTACGAGGGTGGTGAGGCGCTGGCACAGGTTGCCCAGAGGAGCTGTGGCTGCTCCATCGCAAGGGCAGGTTGGATGGGGCTTGGAGCAACCTGGTCTTGTGGAAGGTGTCCCTGTCCATGGCGGGGGGTTGGAACTGGATGAGCTTTAAGGTCCCTTCTAACCCAGACTTTTCTATGAAAAAGTAAAGCTCTTGAAACCAGTGCTGTAACCGGCGAGACTTTTGAATAGCAGCATTGAGTCTAATCTCTAACAGAAGCACATATAATCACATATATGCCTATACGTTTTGCTCTAAAACCAGGTGACCGTGTTAGCTGAGGTAATGCCATGCCTAAGGCTACAAGGTAATGGTGAAAGGCTTTCTTTGCATGCTGGGCTTGGTGCTGTTCTGACATGATCACACAGACATTCGTTTTTTCCAGAACGGTACGTGAACTGAAAAAACTTCCATCTGCTTGGCAAGAGCCTGCAGTGTGGAGTGCAAACAGATACCTGTCTGACATCCAAGTGAGTTATACCAAGTGTGCATTCCGCAGTCTCTCTCCGTAAAATGAGGATGATTCTTTCTTCCTTTTGTAAGATGTCCTGGATGGAAAGTGCTTAATTGATGTAAAGTCATACTGGTGGGAATGTACCTTGTTGCTTCCAGTTGCTTGTGCTGCTGACATACAACCCAATTCTTTTCATCTTGGGCATTACTCCAGTAAGAGAACAAGTTTTGACTGGTCTTCATGAAGTGATATCCCTGAGTTCATGGAATTGTTGCTGTTCTGTACAACCCTAATGATTTACCTTGATTGTACTGATGCTTTTCCTAATTCTAGCAGGAAAAGTAATTTTTGCTTCTGTCCTGCAACATTAAACATGCTTGACTAACTTGCAGTAAAAAGGAGGCTTTGTCTGTAACAGATTTTCTTAGCAAGCAGCAGAACTGTTTGTATCCAAAACACTGTCAGGTTTCTCTCCCTGGTGCCTTTTTTCCTTTTCCCTTTAAAAAGACACTGCTTGCTAAGGCATCTTGTTCTGGAGGCCATCAGTAGTTTGTCCTTGTCTTCAGCTATAACCAATCAGCCTTTCCTGCCTTTTCTTATTTTCTTTCTCCTTTTCCTATTTTCTTTCTCCTTTCCCCAGGAAAGCTTTGAGCCCCCCAATATTCGTGAGGGAGATCAGCGGCTACAAATGCAAGAAGTCCTAGCAGATAATATGCTTAGAAGGTATGTACCACAGTTCTAAGTGTCTGTCGGGTTTAATTAGCTAGTTTTAGACCATGGCACAAACAGCTCCAGGACTCTTCAGTTCCAATGCATTCCTTTCTCATAAAGGCATTGACTGTAAAGTCAGAGATCTTAGGAGTGATAAGAGGAGAGGGATGTTATCTTAAGAGGAGAGGGATGTTATCTTCTGAAAACAAACTCATTGAAAACAAACAAACAAACCACTTCATAAACAGCCCTTTCTAGTTCTTTTTTCCTTTCTTCCCTGGCCCTTTGGCTGCATCGTGTTGTTATGAACAGACCTATTAAGAGTAAACCACTGCTTTACAATCCTGGCAGGTCCTAAAAAAATCCTGATGAGGGGAGTCATTATCTAGTATCTGCCAGAAGCCCTGGGAAGAAAGAAATGGAATTTGAGTCTCCCTGAAGGTGTCTGAATTAAGAGAAATGCAGCCTTCAGATGCTTATTATATTTAATTGTATAAGCAAGGGTTAATTAGGAAAGCTCCTTTGGTATTTCAGGCATTTAAGAGATCACTTAAAGCTGAGCAAACCAGGCTTTGGGAGGCATGGTTTAGTATGAGGTGTCCCTGCTTATGGCAGAGGGGTTGGAACTGGATGATCTTAAGGTCCTTTCCAACACTAACAATTTTATGATTCTATTCTATGATTCTATAATATCCCACCCACACCAAATCTACAGAGGGCTTCTAACTCTCCTTTCCCTGTCTTCACTATTTTGGTTTTCTCTTTTGCCTTTTCCTCTCTCTTCTCTGTCATATTTCTTCCTTCTTATATGTACAGATGATAGCTGCATATTCCGCATGCCACTGAGCCCAGGTTTGCAGTGCCCAGCAGCTAAATACTCAGGTCCTGTAGTATCCTACAAGCGACTTTAGATATCTAGGACTTTTCAGCGGTCCTTGGTGAGCATTGGAATCCTGTAAGGATCTCACCTTCTTATCAAATACCTTGTGCCTCTTGGGGACAGAAGAAGAACAGAGTCTCAAGGCTGTTGGAAATAGGGAAGAAGAAGAATGAAGGTAACAGCTGAGATGGAGAGGGAAGTAGTGTCTGGATCAAGTAAGGAGTTTGTCTGAAATCAATTTGCTAACTTTGGCTTGTAATTGTGATTTATGACTGTTATTTTTCTGATTTGTGGGTTTTTTTTTTTTGGTTGGGTGGTTTTGTTTTGGTGGGCTTTTCTTTTTTTTTTTTCCTTTTTTTTGGTTGCTGTTGTTGGTTTTGTTTGCTTATTTGTTTGTTTTCTCCTATTGACTACCAATTGTAATAAGAATCCTAAGTAAATCACCTTGGCAATTGAGACCCATGCATTTCATTTTAAGGAAAATGTTACATATATAGACAATAATTTGAACAATCCTGAGAATTGGATCAGAAACCAGGAAATTTTATAACTGCTGCCCTGGTCTCCATTTGGCTTGCTGAATCTTGCACCTCTGCTTGTGCTTTAGTTTCATCAAGAGTCATCCCATCCAACTAGGTTGCTGTAAAAAGTGGGGCCTTCCTTCAAGCACATGTTTGAAAGAAGGCCACTGTGGCAGCCATGGTTTCTGCTATCCGTGCCTATCAGGTATTTTACTGGACAAGGCTCTCCCAGGACTGAAGTGGAGTTCAGTGACTCTCTTAATTCTTTTCCAAATCACATTCGATCTTCAGCAGGATCTAGTACTAGACTGGGGTGTTCCTGTGTGTTCCCAAGCACCCCAAGAGCTTTGCTATTTAAAACACAAATATTTCTAGGTGATTGCTGGACAAGCAGATTTTTGCAGTGTCCTTAGGCTTAGGTGCCTGAATTCCTCAAGTCCCATTCTTAGAAGATACAGTACTGTATTTCACTCTGTTTTATGAGCTGCTTCCTCAAGCAGGGTAGTCATGGCCATGGCTGCATATGCATTGATTTGCTCATGCAAATGTGAATCATGTAGTCAGACTTGGACAAACCACTCTGCCATCAATGTTTCTCAGCTGTGGTTGCAGCAATTGTTGCATGGCTTGGTTGCATGGTTCCCAGAGTGGGAAAGCTTTCTGCAGAAACATCCTTTCCACTCTGTTCTTAGCCTTACAGCTGCTTTACTGATTTTTTGTAGTGTTTTTCATTCTCCCTTTCCCTATGAATTTCACTACTTTTGGATGTGGTTTTAACTATAGCTTAGAGTCTTTTACACCTAGAGCTCTTCAGTACATTAGCCTTTTAAGACTTGCTGTTGAATGAATAATGCACTGCATTTATAGAGTACAGTTAGGCGAAATTGAACCATTTCCTCCTATTCCCAGGAGTGCAGTGGACATTTTTGTTGCAAAGGCTGGAGGTAACACTGGAATTCTTCCCCAAGAAACCAGCACATTCTCCAGTCTGCTTAAGTGAGTGAAAGTAAGGACTTTCCTGCATTGCCTCTCTCAGGACTCCTAGGGACTCATAGCTTTCTATATAACTCCTGGTCCTCCACATCCATCCAGTCACCAAAACCACCTCATTTCCTAGCTCTGATTTAGCCATTGTGGGCTGAGATGCGTGCATCTCACTTGAATTGCTGTTGTTTGTCTGGTGACAGAAATGAATCAAAGCTTTCCTAGCTTGCAGGTGCAGTAGTATTAAAAACCAAAGAAGTGAAAGAGAAACTGTGGTCTGTGTTCAGTCTAGGACTGAATCACCAAGGCCTGGAGAACTCTTCTGTGCTCATACAATTCATTCCAAGCACTGCCTGAAAAAACACCTTCCTCCCATCCAAGAGGTTTCTCCAACTCTCAAAGAGAAGATGGGGCCCACACTTAAGTGGTGATCTAATATATACTGAAACAGCTTCATTCCCAAGAACTTGAAATCTTCTGAAGGATGGAGAAAGTGAAATAGGTGAAGTTCTCAAAAAGTAACATAGCTTCCTAATAAAGGGCTTGGTGATTAAAATGCTCAGAGGATTGCTATACTGCAATAAGAAAAAATCCTTGTGTAGGTATTTCTAGGTATTTCTTCAAGTGAGGGAAAGCTTATGATGAAAATAAGGTCATTGGATATTTTCTGCTGATGACAAATCCGGACTTTCTGCAGAATTTAGGCAGTTACTGCACTTTGCCAAGTGACAGGTCCAGTGATATAGATTGTGAAAAAAGAATTCATTTTCTGCTGCAAATAAAGTCATCATTCAACTGTTCACCCCAGAAAGCTTCAGCCAGGAAGCTAATAGACCTGCTTGTTACAGGATATATTTACATTTTAACTACAGTAATAAAATTCTGGTAGTACAGCTTCAGTGGAAGCACAGCTCTGCTTCAGATCCTATACAATATCAGTCTGTGGGATGTGAGGCACTGTTCACATAGCATTGTTCACATTGCCAGTGAACACAAATTGATATACAGAAACAAATCTACATGGTCTGCACACTACTGATATTCTCTGCTTTGGAGACAAAGTCCTTAATGAAAAATAACCTGTTTTTATGGTAAAACATATTTTAAAGAATAAAAAGCAATTTATATTCTATTTAAATTTTTTTCTTGCCTGCCGTGACTTTACTGTGTATTTGTATGCTACCTCCTACTAAAACCAGATTTAACTATGCTGCTGTTACTAGCTATGTTGTTGAGTTCCAACTCTCATCATGGTCAACGGCTTATCACCTAAGGGAGGAAAGAAATGACTCAATTTTCTCCACTGGGATGAATAAACTCATCTCTAGAAGATAAAAGTTGCCCAGACTATTTTGAATCCCTTGAACCAAATCTAATGCATTTTCAAGTAGAGAAAATTTGCTAAAAATTGAGCAAAATCTGAAACTTTTTCTCCTTGCATAAACTGCGTGATTTCAGCAGGACCAAGTCAGCCTGAATCAGGGAGCTTTGACTCTATAGCAAACCATATTTTAGCTAAGAGAAAGAGCACAGAGACAATTTTAGTTATGCATGTTGGGTGATTGTATTGAGCAGACACAAAAGACGTGCGTATGCCAGCTATCTGCATATAGATCTTATGATTCTTCTTTCCTCTAAATTCCTCACAGACTGCATTTGTATCACAAACGTATCTTTTGCCTTGTTCTATCTTGCCTTTGCACGTCTTCATCACAATTCAATTTTATGGTTAATGTAAAATTGTTGTGCAAAAAGTGTTAATTTAACAGAGATTATTTGGTAAAAATAATGTCCACAAGCTCTGTTTGCTGTCTCAAGAGCTCCTCTAAGAAATTGACATAAATTGCAAGCAGAACTCCTGTGCTTTTCTGGCAGTCAGCCCTCTAAGTACTTTTCTTATTTCCAGAATTTTTGATGCATTTTCCCTGGTTTGTCCATTTTCATTAGTGTTTAACGAAGTCTCTGCAGACTATGTGCAGCTGCTGTTTGCATCATGCAGTTCTGGTACGTTAAATGATTTTGCATCTACCTAAATCAATCCAGAAATGGAAAATGATGGAGGTGTGTGATGCTGACTCTGGAAATTAATTAATGTTCCTTCCTATACATTTTCTTCCAGAGCTGTATAAATTGTATGAATTGTACATGTCTGATGTAAATAAATATAATCAGAAAAGCAGGAATGTCACCATTGCTGATAAATGAATGTACAGCTAGAAATGACTTGCTGGGACACAAAACATCCTAGCTGTACTTTTTAAACAGACACTTTTCTATTATTTGTTAGGATGAATCCTGTGTGCCAATGGAAGTCAAGGCTGGGAATACTCTTCCTCCTGAATATGGTTGGAAAGAGGTAGGATGAGTAACAGAGCACTGCCAGCAGAACTACCTTGGGAAGATGCCTCCATGGAGCTATGCACAGCCCCAAGCAGTGTCCACCCCCAGCTTACCAGGGCATGGCCAACTGGGCCAAGGATGTGTGAAGAAGCCTCATACAGCAGTACATAGAAGTAATGAGTCCCCCAAATAGTAAACAGCTGCCAAGGAAGAGAAGTCAGCAGGTATTATTGCTCTTTTTTAAAGGGCTGACATACAAAAGGGAATACAGGATAACCTGCAGTTGCATCAGATTTTTGTAATACAGTGTGGGAGTTGTGCCTTTTGGAAGTTATAAAGTAGAATGCTTAAAGGCAGTCAAGTAAGCAAGGAGACTTAAGCTCTCTTAAGAGTAAAAAAAACAAGCTGGCACCACACCAAAAAGGTGAGTAAGAAGTTTTCTTGCCTCAAAAGAGACTAATCTCTGGGCAGTCCATGCAAAACTGTTTATATTGCATCTCTGCCTTGAGTAGGGGTTGGTGGTGCGCAGTGATGATGTTGCACACCTGGTAAATTGCAGTCAGCATCTATGCCTTGTCCTGAAGAAGGTGAAGGTAGTCTCATGCATGGATCCTGGTCACCAGTGTTTTGGTCCCTGATACATTAAAGGTTAAGAAAAGCTCTCTTCAAAAAAGCTTTTACTTTCTCTTACCTTCAGTGGGACACCTCTGAACACAAACTTCCTTAGACAGGAAAAAAATGGGATTTTGTCAAGATGAATGCCAAGAGAAGCTAGAATCCCCAGCATTTTGCTGGCAACTTACAATGCAGTCAAATGAAGACTTGTCGTTACAAGCTGTAGCCTATACTGGGTAAACAACCTGCTACAAAGACTGGCATGAAATGACCTGCCAAAACTTGCCTGCCAGAGAGTGTGCAGGTGCCTCTGCTTTTGTTTTCTCCTGTCAGCTGTTATTCTGTGGCTAAAAATAATTTTAGGTTCTATTTTGTGCTGCTGATCGTCCTCCTACTGGGTTTGCTCTGATGTCTGCACCCAGCAGCTGTGGCCCTCCAGGTCTCAGATCTTTGAGAAATGCTTTAGTTTCCCCAAACTTGCAACTTTCCATGTGAAGGTCAGAAAGAAAAGACAAGGAGGTCAAAACAGAACAGGCTTTTCACTATGGGACAGTGAAAAGTGTTGTTGCAAGTCTTCTCTGTACATGGGTAAAGCGCTGGCATATATGCTGAGGAAAGCCTACCCAACTAGTGAGGAACTTGGAGAGCTCTCCTTAAAGCTTCCTACTGCCTTTGGGCTGCTGTGCAGCTTGTTCAGATGAAATTAATCAGTGATTTATACACTGAGTTATGTTTACTTGAAAAGCTAGTGAGTTAAGTTTTTTACAAAAGCTCTCATTATCTATTTACAGTAATACAATTCTGAGTTTTGTTTGGAATAGTAACATTGAGTTATGTCACTCCAGTATATTTTCTTTCTTCTCTTTATAATTCAGAAATACCAAGCACATCACATTTCTCTGCAAGTCAACATACCCTGTTATTTGCAGTTACTGAAAATAATATTTTGGCTACAATTAAGATGGCAGCAATCAGCTGCTTGTTGTTAGTGAAATGCAGTGATTCATATCCAGAAAGTGAGAATTCATAGCTTTAAAGAAACAAAAGATCTGTCATCTCATAGCTGTAAATAAAATGAGAGTTACTTTCAACTGTTCAGAAGGGGAAGCTTAGAGGCTTAATTGGAATACTTTACTAGGGTTTTGTGGGGGTTGACTGGTTTTTTTTTTTTTTTTACTTTTATCATTTTATCATTATTATTATTGGTGGTAGCAGCAGTGGTTTGTGTTATACCTTAGTTACTGGACTGCTCTTATTTCAGCCCGTGGGAATTCTTTTGATTATCCTCCACATCTCTCCAGGAACTGAGAGAGAAAGCGAGGTGGGGGGAGTGAGAGAGCAGCTACATGGTTCTGAGTTACCGGCTTGGCTTAAACCATGACATAACTCAAGCTTGATACATAGGCTTAGTATGCAAAGGGTAGTGAAAAGTTGTGATCCTGGTGTCATGCAGTAGCTCAGATTGGAACAGACTGAGCTCAGCCTAGAGGAGGAGCTCCAGTGGGATAACCATCTGCACAAGGAAGACTTTGAGATTTGTAGAAGTCCTAAAAGCTTAGCAGTGCAGCAGGAAAAAATTGGACAAGTTAGCACCAATATGGTCAGAAACAGACAAAACAGCAGAAGTCACTCGGGAAGCTCTGACTTTTACTTATTTCTCCTCCCAAATTAGGTTGTCTTAGGTAGCAGGGCAGTCAGCATTCATGAAGCAGAAGAAGATGTCAGCAAGTGGTAAGACTGCAAAAAGGGTTTTTAGTACAGTGTTTAGGAAGTGAAATTATGACAGCAACCTAAATTGAAACAAAAGTAAGCGAATTCTTTAGGAAATGTTGCAACTAAAAAAAAAAAAAGAGACTCTCAGATCAAAATATTTTATCTGGCAAATAGAAACAAAAATAATAAATACTTAGATTCAGACAAAAAATTTTATATAAAACCCTAGGAGTCATGCAGAAAGGTCTTGTTTTGTGGAGAACATGAATTTGTAATGTTGTTATTCATGTTAGGAGGAGCTGTGGCTGGGGTTGCCTTTATGTGTGTTCCCTGCTTTCAGAATAATATTTACTGAACTGAGGAAAAAAACCTAAAACAAACAAACAAACAAAAAAAACCCAACAAAACAAGACAGTTTTGCAGGACATTTTCAGCAATTAGCCCACAGATCCTTATTAAGTAACCTCTGTTGAACCCTATTGCATACTTTATTCAAAATATTTATATAACATTAGAGGACAGCAGGTTTGACTACAAAGCCTCTGTAGAGCACAAACATTCATGTAACTTCAGTTTGCTTATCAAAAACATGTAAGTGTGCAGTCACATTACAATGTTACAAGCATTGCTGTATTTTTACTTAGATATTTCCAAGGTTTTATTTTAAATTAAAAGGGTCCTGATTGTCACACGTTATTTGTCCATACTGCATAGAAAGAACCTCCCAGGGACTTTTATAGAATTTGGCAGCTGAGCTCTGCAACATAACTAGATCTCTCAAATGACTGAATAGTTTGCCCCTGCTAATTTTCTTTGCAAAAGAAATAAAAGTGACATTGAAAATCATTCTTTATTAAATGATATTTGTAGTAAACTGAAACACAGAAAATGAGATTGAAGGTTTTTTTTTTTTTTTCACTTGTTGCAAACTGCTTGTTAACATTCAGCTCTCTGCAAATAGAGAGGCTATATATATGGCTTTTGCTATTCATCATTTCTTACCAGTCTGCCTGGGGTTGAGGCAAACAAATAACTCTTACTCATTTGTCCTTTCTATTTCCTTTTGCTGAAAGGGTTATAGTGTGTCCTTCAAAAAGAAATTGAGTTTCTCAACTGAAAAACATACAGTAAAAGGAAAAACTATGTTCTCAAGGAAAACCTTGAGAAGCATTATAAGCACTGAAATCCTGTGTTGTTATATGGGAAACAACATCTAGGACTTTATGTGTACTTCTGGAATGTTTCTGCGTTGTACTTATTGCAGGTAGGGCAAGAAATGTGCTTGTAGAGGTCAGACCAGGGGCACCTCTAGCTCTTCCATGTGCTCCACTGCATATAAGCCTGAGAAGGCATGTGAGCCTATCTTCTCTGGGGTATTGCCTTCTACTTATAGCAGCCATAAGGGTTGGATAAAGGATGATGGAAGTTACATCCTTCCCTATTCCCTTTCCTGCCTGCTGATGGGCTTGTTGTTCAAATTTGTCCAAACCAATTTAAAGTCTGCTAATGTTGCGTGTCTCCCTCCCAGGGCATCACATTCCAGAAGTTCTCTATCCATTGATAAAAAAACCTCACTTTCTCTTGTCCCCCTGAGGCTAGTCTACTCATTTCCTTTTTGTACAAAGAAACAGTGTACAGTCTAGTACTGCCTAGTCACAGTGTACTGTCTAGTCACAGTTTTAGGGTTACTCATGATTTTATGAAAAATTGCTGCA
>JBCJKH010013291.1:0-14794 GCA_039877255.1 Loriculus beryllinus | reverse complement strand
CAAGGCCAGGTTGGACGAAGCCTTGGGTGCCATGGTTTAGTGTGGGGTGTCCCTGCTTATGGCAGGGGGGTTGGAACCAGATGATCGTAAGGTCCATTCCAACCCTAACGATTCTATGATTCTATGATTCTATATATATACAATAAATGTATATACATTTATGAGCTTGCATAGCAATTTTCTGTCAGGACATGTTCAGCCTCTGAACCAGTTTTACTCCAGTCCTGTGTGAAGCCCCTTTGATTACCTTGGCAGACCATCCATGCAGAGACCACCTCCATACCTGCCAGCTTGGTGTAGCTGCCCTTCTGCTCTGGAGAAAAACATCTCTATTGCCACTTCTCTGGTTCTATAGGCTTTATGCAGCTGCTTTCAGAAATTCATTAATATTGCTGGTTTTCAGTTCAGGGTCCTAAAGCAGCCAATGGCATGGTGCTGTGCTCTAGGTCGTTACTGCCTCTCCTTGAACTAATATTTCAGGAAGAGCAATTAAACTAATTATTGAACCCTGTTTCCCAAAATCACTGAGCTCTTCCCATCCCAACACATGCATGCCCACACATCGCAGCTCTCTCAGGTTTTTTCCTGCTTTTCCAGCTGAGCAAAATTCAGCAAGTGGCCAGTGGACAGAGCATAGTGGATTGCAGAAAGGCTGAATCAAACTTTATTTTCCTACCTAGGCACAGTAATTTATGATCACACTGACTTATCTCTTCCTTTACTGTTTGCAGCTGTTGAGATGTAACTGGCCCATGGGTTGAAAAGTTGGCAGAGCAGGAAAGACAAACTCTTCTCCATAAAAAACTCGCTACACTAAAAGCATTCCAGAGGTGACTTTCCCCCCACATTCTTAGAGCTCTCTTCAGGCCTGGTGAATTACTCCTGAGGACAAGTTCAAGCTCCCATTACAGCTCTAGTTCCTTGCTGGGTGCAGTTCAAGTCATCTTAATAATTCATGGTTGCTAGCCAAACTGTTTCCCCATCAGTTCTGCCTCCCTCAGCTGCTTTCAGCACACAAGAGCCAGAAGAGGCTCCAGTTGCAGAGTGAGTTTTGTGTGCTCACCAGCTCAACCCCTCTTCTCTTTCTCAATGGGGAAATGGAAGTTGCGAGGTTGGTATTACAGATTCTTTCGAAGGCAGTTTCTGTGAAGCCAAGCACATTGGCATGCCTCAGGAGGCAGGATGCACGCTCCATTTTGGGAATAACACTGCTTTGAGTTCCTGCAATAATACATTCCCTTCATGGGGGAGAAAAATAATACCTGTTCTGTCCTAAGCATGAAGCACTGCACCCTGCAGGTGTCTTTCCTCCTAGTTAATCTCATTAAATCTCATCTCTTGCATTCTCACCTTTGCAGGCTCGTTTTTTCCATGCTCACTGTTTGCAGCTTTCACTCTTACAAGTTTATTTTTAAACATACTGGTTTCTCACCATCATCTGCAGCTGAAGCTTTCTGCAAAATCAGTTACTATGAAGCTGCTCCTGCAGAGCCCTTGAAACCGAGACTCTTGAAAACCCTAAGCTCACTGGGATGAACGTGGAAGTAGCTAACTAACATTTTTCATCCCAAAATACCTATCCCTAACTGGGGGGAATGTCAAATAAACAACAAATCTTCTAATTTCTAAGAAACAGTTTGCTCGGTGCTATCCATTCTTGCTTCAGTTATAGTCTATAATCGATGTATTACGTAGTTTTGCATGACAATATATATAAGTTATGTGATTTGTTATTTGTCTGAGATGGGGTTATTCTACTTTGATTACTGAATTCCGATACACAGCCCACACAGGACTCCTAAATGCTAATTTCTTCCATTTATGTTGGTCACAAGGCAGGTTGCAAAGGTAAGGAAAAAAAATGGTGCCTTAAAATATCAGATCTATTGTGGACAATTTTTAATACTAAAGAGTTCCAGCTTATTTAGATAATTTGTAGTAGATACTTGAAGCAGTTCAATAAACGTTTCCACACTCGCCAAAGCTGTGCTAAATTAAACAAGCATTTTTCCTGCCTGTTTTGGAACAATCACTTCAACCTGAAAACGTCTATAAACTGGATTTTTATTCTTACAGCCGTTCTGTAAGTCATGACCTGTCAGACAATTGAAAACTAGTGCACTGCAGGTAGTTTTAGGCTGTTTCTGGTAGCATGAGACAACCATTTACATGAGGATTCCAACTACTTCTGAATGCTCTCTCACCTTTTAAACTGACTTTATTAAGTAACTGCGTAAGTTGCTTACAATTACGATCAATAATTAATTATCTTTGTATTCTTTCTTTCCCATCATAGCCAAAGAACTTACCTGGATGTTGTGTCACAAATCACAAACACAACCGATTTCTGGTTTTCCAGGTAAATGAGAACTGTTTCACAGGTTACAGACGTATTGTCTGATGCCACTCACATTAGCACCATTTAATTCTGGTTTCCAGAAGAACAGTTCCATGAGTAAAGAACAATTTTAATTAAAGGTAAACACTCAGTATTTGTTTCTCCCTCCTCAGCACTTTTTAACCTTTGTTTCAAATTATTAATGGCTGAGATGTCACTATTCTAAAATTAGAAGATAAAATTTCAGTTTGGTGCCAGGTTAGATGCTGTGGGCTCTAATCCTGAAATAATGATGCAAAATGTAATTGAATCACGTCTGATATATTGGGTTCCATATTTCAACTCTCAAAACCAATCACTCATCTCCTTTAATTACTAAGTAATCTTCTCTTTACCATCAACCCAATTAAGAATTGCTTTGCCAGAAGAAAAAAAATTATACAGTATCAAACCAAACATATTGTGAAGTCCTGATATAGCCATATTAAACCCACAACCTTTAAGAGTATGTATCATGTTGAAAAACATCCTCCCAGTCTAGTCAGTGAAAACATTCCCCATAAACTTGCACAAATGCACCTTGTATCATCCTGCTTTTGTACCAGGCAATGGAGTCTCAAGTCAGTTTGTCTTGCTTCAAATTGCTAATTGCAAGCTGTTAGTTTGCAATTCCCTGTATTGTTCCAATGAAAATTTTAGTCTGAGAATAGGAATCCCCAAATAAACTCACACTGGCATAAATACACTAATAGCCATAAACACAAATAAAAGGTCCTCCATTAATAAGCTACTGAATGGTTGCAAGTGCACTTTAAATGAAGGCCAACAAATTACTGAAGTGTTCTGAAAAATTATTTTCAGTCCATTACATCTTGTTGCTGCTGAGCTAAACAGAAACATTTTGAAATCAAGTGATCTGGGAGGTTTAAAGATGACAAAATATTTCAGTCTTGAATTTGGCAGTCCAGATGGAGGAGTTCAGTTATAATGGGAATACTTCTATTGAGACATGAGTTCAATAAAAGGTAGTAACAGCATAATCAGGATTTTATCTTCTTTTTAACAAGGCAAGTACCAGCAACTGAGTTATTTGGCCACATGACGTAAGTGGAGCTGTTTGCAAGAATGAAACAAAGTCCAAATTTTACAGCTCAATGTGAACCTTTCCAATTTAAACACTGCTAAAAGCATCAACCTATTTTACAGGGCATCATTTGGGCCTGCTGTTAAGTTTTCATCATTAGTTTTATCAAAGCACTATTCTGAGATTTACAATTAAGATGTTCAAGAAAGCTGTTACAGTAATGAAGGACGCAGAGTCCCAGTTTAAAAGTAGAAACACAGAGCCAAGTATTGTGTCAAAGAGGATGCATCTTCAGAAAAGTCTGCCTTCATCTTCCAAGTAGCTTGTGATCTTAAGTGTAATGAGAATGAAGTGCATGTACTCATCCTGAAACTGGTTCCACCTGAATGACATCGCTAATGGCTTTCTGAAAAATTAAGTCAATAGGCATTAGCTGTATAACATTTTTATTTTACTATATTGACATTTTATGCACAAATATTTTATCAGAGTAAAAATAGAAAATAATTGTTTCATGTAAAATTACCAAAAAAATGCAAAACACAAAAGAAATACATAATTATTAGCAGAGTATAAGTGTCTTTATTTAAAGAGTAAAAATTATGCAAAAACCCTTCTGTTTTACAAAAAATTGGGAATATTCTTAATATGTTTTCCTTCTGGCAGCAACAGAACCACCTTTGACAATATATTCTACATCTTTTATTGAAGACATCAAGTTAGTCACAGATTTCTCCCTCGGCTACAGAGAATGTGACAGTGATTTTATACCATTTGAAAGATTCCTTCTTTGCTAATTAGAACACGGTGGAAAAGGAGGTGATCCCACAATGAGGAACCCAAAGGACTGTCACACCTACTGAAAAGCTGCAAAATAATCGGGTGTATTTACAAAGAAAATGTGATATACCAGATGTTTCCCCTAGAGGGCTTACCATATAACAAGACTATTCACGGGAATAAAGTATTGATACCAGATTTCAGTTTTGCTGCTAGTTAATCCTCCCATTGCCCAGTTTGATCCAGAAAGCTGATATTTTAAGCTTCTCTTCTTTTTATCCTGTATTTTAACTAAAAAGGCCTCCCATGAACTCTGCTAAACAAAACTAGTGACTTGTATCAAACTTGTAACAGAGCAGTGTTACACACACCATTGCTGCCACCCAACTCTTGGCTACATCTTAAATCTTTCATTTAAGTGAACCTGCATCTATTTGCATAAGTCAAACACTTGCCAACTGGTGGAATCAGGCTACTGTAACAGTTATGAATGGGTTGATGGCTGACTTCTTGTGACAGATGCGTTTATCATTTTGCTCAGGGCTTAAGATAGTTTTTCAAATACAAAATAAACCCAGCACACTCTGTAGGTGAAGTGCTTTAAGAGCCCAAGAATGAAAACGATACCAAGAGTTACTGAAAGAACCTGGCAAAAAACAATTCAGAATCATGGTGATGACGATAAAAGTAGGCCAGAACTACATGCAAGATTTCTTGTTAAACAAAAACTATCTGCAGATGAACATCCACGTATAAACAAAGTTTTGTCCTCAATGCATCTCTAAAATACACAGGTCTTCTGTGTACTTTGATCTCTGCCTGCAAGCATGACCAGTCCTTTCCAGATGAAGAGCAACAGTCCAGTGCTCTCACTACTCAGTATAAACACATTTTGTTTAGAACCTCACTGTACAAGCACTTTTGATATAAGGTTTAAGAGTAGCTTGATCCCTCACAGAATTAAAAGGTTTCCCTTATACATTTGCATTTTAGTTGTTACCAGAGGGGGTTTACTTACAGAAAGTTGGAAAAAATGCATTGGTGACATAATACTTACACTGTTTAACAACATGAAGAGGCAAAACCAAACCTAAAATCGCATCATTTTCAGCCACCATAAGAAACAGCCTGATAGGCATCAGTACAGAAGCTCAAAAGCTGCAGACTACTTTTTACTGCATGTGAAATTTTGCCCAAAGTACTCTCCCTAGTGCAGAATTCAGGATACATTCCAACTGTTTCTATTCATCATCCAGACTTCAAATTGCACCCAGCTCTGAAGCATGCATTTTGCTTGTGAAGCTTCCAAAACCACCACTTGAAGTTCAGAAAGAAACCGATTTTAAATAAAACACACATCTTTCTATTTCCATATATGTCAGACTGTACAATAATTTGGAAACCAAACTTCAGTTCTTTGTAAAACTATTTCCAACTTGCCTTTTGTTTCTAAACAGGGACTACTGACTGTGATTAACGTAAGTCTTCAGTTACTAAGGATGACTACCGAGCAGGCATAAGCACCTTGCAGAACAGAGCATTTACCCCCCCTCCAGACCAAACTACTCTTTGGGTGAGGGCAACTTTTTCAAGTTTTTAAATCACTTGAGGGGGGTGGCAGTGGGGAAGAAGTTTCTCTTCACTTTTTGCTAAATGGCTAGCCTTAACAGTGTTTGTCAAAACAGGGAAGTATTTGCCCTCATACATGCATGTTATCCACATATTACAATGAAATACTCATAATTGTCTTCTCACCTAAGCCAGATCTAAACCTGGATCTCCTTCGGCACTGATCTCCAGTTCTGTCTACTCTTAGTTTCCCTTGCTTATAAACACAGAAGCTATTTTAAGAACCTGATGCTTTGTAATGTTTAATGAGGCTTTTGGTTCTGCTTGATTAAATGCGAATAATGAACATGTTTAACTTTGAAAGTATGGAATGCCATTTGGTAGTTCAGCAGAGAACAAAAGACTGGAGAGGTTCACGCAACTGATCAGCCTGCTTTCTGCAGGTACTCCATTCCTGTAAAAAGTGCTGCAAGAATTACTTTGTACAGCTGTGGACACAAAGCACTGACTAGTTCAACCTTCCTCACCAATTTCAGATGGCATACCATAGAGGCCCTGGCTTAAAGCTGTAGAAGCTGTGGTGATCCCTTAACTTATATTGAAATGTATGCTGTTAGGATCCAATTTATGCAAGTCCCAGTTCTTTATAGAAAATCATGCTCTATTTTTTTGTACTGTCAAGAAACAAAAGTAGTTTCTAATTCTGACAAAGGTAAGAGCAGCACCTGCTCTGTTATACAGGAAAGGCCTCAGGTTCCCACCTTCAGTTCCTAGTGCTTAATTATCTTTCTCTGTTTGCAGGGATGCTGTAGCTAGTGCCACTGCTGTAACTGGCTGTGCAATGCCATGGAGCTGCATCTTGGCGAGTTTCTTCTGCTCACATTCTGTGACCAACCGATTCAACTCCCCTGCGCTGTATCCAATGAGAGTTTTCAAGTCGCAGACAAATTTGTACACAAACCTCTTGCCTTGCACTTTGCAGATCATGTCTCCATCATAGTAATACCTGCAATAAATAGTAAAATCAGTGTATATTTTCAATATCTGTAACTTCCACACACATTGGCTTGTTACTTAGGGTCACACAGAAGTCAAAATATGAAACTTATTCTGATTAAGATTATCATATAATTTCATGCACCAAGGTACTGTTTAGGCATTTTCTTACATGAGAAAAGGGAATAGGGTCGAAAATTGTCCCTGCAACTTGACACATTAAAGAGAAACAAAACACAGTAATTATTCTGTAGGTAATCTGGAAGAACCAGAAATGAAGGTCTTAGAGCAGTTTAAAAACAGACCGGGGGGAACAAGTTTTATTTAGTGTTTGCCTTAATAACAAAACGTCATCTCCCCCCTCATCAGTCCTTTGCTTTCTTTACTCTTGTCTTTGCTTTTCTGAAGAAAAAAATCACGTTGGAAACAGTTTGACAATTAGCACTGTAGGACCCATGATACTGAAGCAGCTGTTCTCTCCCTGCTGTTTTCAAAGATGGAAGTAAAACTATAAAAGCATGTTTATTTGTTTGTTTATAGCTCATATACTGGCAAAACTACATCCCTCATCTTTATTTACACCTAAAAGTAACTTCTTTAACTATGAATACTTTTTACATTGTGCCACAAAAGAATCATCAGACTAGACAGAAATGAAGAAAAGATAACAAAGTCTGTATGACCCACTGTATTCCAGAGACATTATAAAACTTTAGGTGATACCAATAAGACAGAAGTTTGAATTTTACAGTTTTGTTGCTGTTCTTGTCTCACTGCAGGCAGTAATAGACTGCATGTCACTTATCTCATTAAGAAAATCTAAGTGCCTGGGACATTAGTTGGACTTGATGAGCTTAACAAGCTTGTGATAAATTTGGAAAAAATCAAAACCAACCAATAATCCCTCCCCCCCAAACCACATAAGCCCTCCCCCCCCAACTAATTTCCTGAAAACCATCACCCAAATGTAGCAAAAATCAGCCCAGATTTCCTGACTGTCTAAACTCAGTCCCCTGAATGCCATGCTTGGAACGTAAAGATGGTCATTCACCAGCAAAATAAGTCAATTAAAAGGCTAACTTCTGTCTCCCAGCTCAAGTGGAAAAGGTAAGTTACTAAAGAATCCAACCAGATTTCCTCAGACACCACAAATTCTGGAAAAAAACCTCTCACTCAATTTCTTACTTTTGGGGATCAGGATCCAAGCAACAGGACCACAGCAAAGACAGGATGAGAGAGAGGCTATATAGACTAAGAAGTCTGCTGGTTGCTGATGTCATGCAAGAAGCCACAGAGGTCTGTTACAGAGTACAAGACCTGTCAAATTAGCTCTGCAGGTAAAGTTTGGTCTGTTTGTCAAAGCTCACCTTCACCTTCCTCCTAAACGACATACAGTTATATAAAAGCTTCCTCTTCAGTCCTCCTCCTCACTCCACCTCCCCCAAGCTACCACCTGTGCGTCCCTCCTCTCTGTTCTCCACATCTTTATGCTTGCTCTTAACTGTCACTGCACTCCCGCTCAGCACTTCTCCACACCAGCCCCAGCCTCCAAAGCACCCTCTACACACCACCTGAAGGACCTGTTGTATGGTGTCCACCACATCCAGCCTCCCAGCAAGGCAATGAGGATTAGCTGTAATGGGTTAGATGAACCCTGCAACCTCAAGGGTGGGAGGATGACTTATGCTCAGTTTTGAAGTACAGTCTTGCAGTGCTGAGCAGAACTGAGGAAGGATGTGTGATATCCTGGTGTATCCCTTGTGTGTGAAATACAATATATAGCTTAGAGCGTAGGAACACTGGGCAGGCATTCATGTTCAATGTGACAGGTACCAAGAAATTAGGGAACTGGGAGCTGTGCTCACCTGTGTCAATACGAAGAACAGCAGAGTTTGCAAAACATGGCCATAGCACATTTGCACATACGTCAAGTGCCACTGGACAATTTTAAACTATTTAACTCCATACAAACATTTACATTGTATTATAACACCTGTGCCAAAACAGTGCTGTAGAAAAAACGCCTTACATAACTGAAGAGATGTCTTTAAATGATCAAGTCTGCATTACTGGTATGACTAGAAACAAAAAGGACAACAAGAAACTAGTCTGCCCAAAACCATGCAAGATCCCCACATTTTGTGCTAGAAACATTCAAGCTAAAATTGAAGCAATGGAGGTGGCGCACTTTTTCAATATTAATTTGAATGGATTTCTGATTACAGCATTTGCTTATTCAAAAGTACAGAAAGAATAAATACCCGGGCATGTTTACAAAACCTTAATGACTGGAATGTTCTGAGTCACATGAAAACTTTGTTTCGGAGTAATACAGGGGATAAGGTGTTTTCCTTCAAGTTTCATTTCCCTGCTGGATAACTAAACAAATGGTGATTTTAGAAAATTTACCAAGGTGTATGTAACAAAAAGAGCTTCTCTTCCATTTTCTTACCCTGCTCAGGTTTCCATACTGCCTGGTTTTCTTACAGCTGAGCAGAAGAGCTAGCACATTTCTCAATAATATCAACATCATTTTCTGTATTGATCAACAATTGACACAGTAATTTCAGTACATTAGTAAACTAAATATATTATTAACATTTAAGAAAACTTTAGCTCAGCAACAGTGTTTATCATGTGAGTAGCAACAGACATTAAATATCCCTTCAGACATTCAAGTGTTAGAGAACACATCAATAGTGATGCAGCTGCCAAAATAGAAACATTCTGAAGAATGATTTCTGTAATTCTGTGACTAAAACTTCTCTAATAGTGATTTATGCAAATTACTGTGCAGACATCTGGTTAATATCCCACGGATAACATTATTCTAAAGTTCTTCAGCTCCCTTTCAGATCATCTGCATAATTTATTGACAACCCCCCCTGAAATTAGCATAATTTACACCGCTTTTATGTTCCAGGAAGTTTCCACATGTATCTTCAGTACACAAAGCCATACATTCACAAAACCAGGTTGGAAATCTGGGAATGGTATTGCAACAATACAGGCTGGGGAGCAGCTCCACTGGAAAGGCCCTGCTTTGGGCTGGACTCTTCCTGAGGCCCTTCTCACCCATGGGATTCTGCGATCCTCCAAAAACATGTAACATCCTAATACATAAATAATGCAAGAGCAGCCATACAAGAACAAACTAAAGATCTACCTAGAACAGGACAGACTCCAACAGACCAAAAGAGGAAACGTAAGAAAAAGCATGAAACTAGAGTAGGTATCTATCAATGCTCCTCCTTGCTCAGTGATCTGGGGCTCAGGAACTCACAGAAGTTGTGTGTTTCCATACCTAATGTCCTTCGGAGTATTTATTTGTTGTTAATTTGCCCACTTACCTCTCAAACTCATAAAACTGGGCATCCACAATACTCTATCTAAAGAAGTTAGAAGACAAACAAATGGTGTAATTTAGTTGTGTATTTGGTGCCTGCCTCTGATGCCTCCTGCTCATGTATGGGCAGTCACTCTTTACTGAGTCTATGCCATTCATGGTTTTCCAGACTTGGGACCTCCCCAGTGAAAGTACCCATACTGATTTCATTTCAAACCTCCTTAAAAGACTAAAGGAAGCCAGATTATGGTAACTTTACCATAATTTCTCACACAGGTAGTCTTAAATAGAAGTTGATTTATTTTTTTTTAAACAGTGCTAGATGAGTTTACTTCCTTTAAAAAAAAATAATGTAGCCGAATGTGAAAATGCTGAACAGTAAATCTTAGATCTCAGACTAACCACTCATATAAAAAGAGGTCCTAAAACGGCTTAAGTAATTTGCAGGATTAGGCAATACATATCTTTCTTTAAAAATAAGTCAGTAATTTTGAGTATTCACGTACCTTGCTTCTTTAAGGGAAAAAAAACCAAACCAAAACCCAACAGAAAAACCCAGCAACTCAAACAAATACCTTACCCCTAAGACTAGTACAATCTAACGGGAAGGAGTAGCTTCAGAGGATCTGAGAGGATCTGTTTATGCCTTTATTAAAAAAGCTGCAAGTCTTGCATTATGATAGTTAGATTGCAACGTGGAAGCAGATCACTTCATACCCGAGCAGTTCCTAAAGTTTCTTACCTCAAAGCTCGACTAAGCTTCTCATAGTTCATAGTGGGCTTGTTTTTGCGCTGTCCCCATTTTTGTGCAACCAGTTCTGGTTGATTCAGTTTAAACTCTCCTTCATCACCAACCCAAGAAATACAGTCCCGAGCATCTTTGTCAGTGAGAAGTTCTAACAAAAACTGCCACAACTGGATTTGGCCATTGTTTCCTGTTGAAATGGGAATAACAAGATCCATTTAAATTAATCCTTTTTATAGTCCCTTCATATCTAAAATTTTCAATCAACATATTAAAGCAGACCAGCATAAACTATATGATAGAAAAAAATACTTGCACTTAGTTAATTTCTTCTAATTATTCTCTTGTAAAAATTTTTTTGCAAAGTCATCAGAATTAATCTATTAAAAGGAAACTGAGGAATACAGAAAAATAAATACATAAAGATTTCTCACAAATCTGCTCCTAGGACTTCAGGAAAAAAACCCATCATTATGTAACACTAAACACATATATATATCTATAAATCTATATAGACATCTGTCCCTAAAACAAAACAGATGTAAAACGGCTTGTTCCTCTTCGGGCGCTCACACACACATACAAAACAGAAGTTCCTGGAGAAGAGAAGACTCAGGGGAGATGTTAGAGCAGCTTCCAGTGCCTAAAGGGAGCTGGAGAGGGACTTTTTACAAGGGCATGTAGTGACAGCACAAGGTTAAACTGAAAGACAGGAGATTTAGATCAGACAATAAAAAGCAGTTCTCTACTCTGAGGGTGGTGAGGCACTGGCACTGGCTGTCCAGAGAAGTTGTGGCTGTCCCATCCTTGGCAGTGTTCAAGGCCAGGCTGGAGGGGACTTTGAGCAACCTGGTCTAGTGGAAGGTGCCCATGCCCATGGCAGGGGGATTGGAAACACATGATCTTTAATGTTCCTTCCAACCTATTCTGTGATGCTATGAAAAATCACAGCAAGAAAAAATAGGATAAAGAAACTGAGTTATCAGTAATCAAAGAGAAATACGTATGAATAACAGTAATTCCAAAAATAAGCTGCAGATTCAGTGTGCAGTTTTCCTGAAGGTGCATTCATTTAACAAAACAAGAAATCTGAGACTTGTTAATTTCTCAAGTCACCAAAGGAGCAGTGTGGAAACAAGTAGAGACTAGGATTCCACAACATATAGTTTGTTTTCTCCCCTTTCTCCAAATGGAAAGTGGAAAGAAGTTAAGAGCTTGAATAAATGCTATGCAGTGGTTTGAGAGGACAGTTAAGTTACAGAAACAATCTTAAGCATTTTATTTACTGCAGGACTCAAAGGCTGCAGCACCACACAGTGCCTCCATGAGGTAACCAACCTGCCAGGCCTGCAAGTGCTTGTGATATATTTTGTAGTTCCAGTCCTCTCCATACCACATGGACTTCTACAAACATCACATTTAGAATGAAAAAGATGTGTTCTACAAAACTGTAATTCAAATTAATGAGTGTTTACTGCACTTGCACTTAAAAATAATGGAGACAATACCTGTTCTGTTCCCAGGGGAACTTCTGTCTTCCCCAGAGATCCTTGGAGCTCTCTGTACTTTAGCTGCCTTTGCACTGCTGTTTATTACTTTAATGGTGGTTGGGGTAGCAGGCTGTACAGATGCTGGAATAATCTGCACAGCTGTAAAGCAGAGAACATTGCAGAACATCAATTGCAAATTGCTGGCACAGAAACAAACATGTATTATTTATTATCTGCATTATCATATACTCTAGGAACTAGTTTATCCTTTGCTAAAAAGATACACTGTGTAAGTCACACTGCTAAGAATAATTTACAGATTTTTTACCTCTTACAGTGGAAATTGTTGTTTTAGACTCTCAGTATAGATGCTACAATGCAGATGAAACATCAGCTTTCATTTACTATCATATGTACTACATTTCCATAAAAAAAAAACAAAACCAACCCCAAAGAGACCCTCTCATGCCTTTGGTTTCATCTTTATGTTGTTCCCTGTATGATCTACCCTAATGCATTTTCCTCAGCGGTCACTGTACAGCCCTACATACCTGCTGTTTCAAACAGCAATTAAACACCTTTCTACTGCAATGGTATAAGAAGATGCAAATGCTCCACTGTAGGTGGCTTTAACTAGACATAAACCCAGGATGTAATGCTGGTCTATTTAAGCTGCTTAGAAGTAAGCTGGAAATTGATTCATTTCAATAATTGATGACACTGCTTCAGCTGGAAGAATGAGTATCAGATAATTGCGAAGTTACTTTAATATATCTTTTCTAATATTGGTTTCTAAGCAAGTCCTCTTTTCCACATCTCCTTTCAGTTTTTAGAGACACTTTCGAAATCATAGTATTTTAATACATCCATTCATTAATCCAATATATCACAGAATCAAGGGATAGTTAGGGCTGGAGAGGACCTTAAGATCATCTAGGTTGGAACTAGAGGAGGGATTCCAACCCCCCTGCCATGGGCAGGGACACCACACACTAGACCATGTCACCCAAAACTCTGTTCACCCTGGCCTTGAACACTGACAGGGATGGGGCATTCATCACCTCTTTGAGCAATCTGTTCCAGTGCCCCACCACCCTCACAGTAAAGAACTTCCTTATATCTAAGCTAAACTTCCCCTGTTTAAGACTGAACCTGTAAACATGTAATATAAAATATAATCTAAAAAACCAGAACTACTCCAGACCTCAAATATGTATCCTGGACAGCTTATTTCAAGAGAGTGGAAAACTGACCATCCAAGAGTAAAAGCTGAAAACTCTCATAGTTCAGGTCATACACCACCTTTCTGACAGTAACAAGATATCGAGAAACCCAACATTTTGCTCGAAGTTTAAAATATGCCCTCCTCCCCATACCAAGTAATGTGGCACCCCTCCCCTCTCTCTCTCTTTTTCAAGATTAAAGAGTGATTTTTTAAATGTTGCACTATTATAGTGCTGAACCAAAGTGCTAAACCCGCAGTTAATTGTGTGAATTAACTGCTGACACAAATACTTACGCTGATCAATAGTAACAGTTGCTATCTCTCCAGAGTGTTCCTGGCTAGCCAACACATCTGCAAATTAAGAAAAAAAACCAAGTTTTTATTTAACCACAAACTGCAAATCACCTGAAGATCAAGAACTTTCGGATTTTATATTAGAAAAATTCAAAATTTGGTATCAGTTTTAAAGAGACATGCATAGCTCATGGTCTTATGGGTACAGACAATGTGCCATTCAAGTTTTAGAAATAAGGATGTACATGGTGAATTTCAAGGTACTTATGCATTCTCCATCGCCTAAAAGCCTTAGATAATTCATGCAAATGAAGATGAAAATAGTTTTTAGTCTGCCAAGTTACACTCAAGCATGGAAAATCTGAAAAAAACATATGTATTATTGTATTATGAATATAAATACAACACTTTATCAGTTGTGTACTAAGGATTTCATTGCCTATGCTCAATAACCTTCACTTCTATATGACATAGAGACGTACACTAAATAACTCACAATCAATATTTAATTATAAAACTATCAAATTTGGGAGATGTACAAACTAAGAATTTTATTAAAAACAAATAAGGAATTATCAGTCATTATTTCCTATTAGGTATTAAGTTTGATAAAAGACGGGCAAAAAGTGTTTAGTATGCAGACATGTTTCATAACAGCAGACACTTTCAATAATACCTCCTGTCATCCTGTATTGATATCCTCATTTTTACTGCCAATATTATAATCATAGAATCATAGAATCATTAGGGTTGGAAAGGACCTTAAGATCATCAAGTTCCAAACCCCCTGCCATAAGCAGGAACACCCCACACTAAACCATGCCTCCCAAGGCTCTGTCTAACCTGACCCTGAACACTGCCAGGGATGGAGCACTCACAACTTCCTTGGGCAACCCATTCCAGTGCCTCACCACCCTAACAGGAAAG
>JBCJKH010013289.1:0-28833 GCA_039877255.1 Loriculus beryllinus | reverse complement strand
TCTAAGAATGTGTTGTAAAAAGAATATCAAATGGACTGCCACTAGCAATATGGTTGTGAAATCGGCAGCTCTGGAACTGTCAAGGCTAAACTAAGGAGCAGATAAAATCCTGGACTCAATTATCTCTTCCTTTTGATTCTTTACTCTGTTACTCCACTAACTGTAGAATTCAACTTTTCCCTGAAGTGTAAGTAAGAAAAGAAACCAGTGTAAGGAAGAAAAGAAACAGCTGCTGAAAGTTTGATGTTTTAAAACACTGACTGCTTCAGGCTATTTTAAATGCTCTGACACTTCAGTTTTTGTAAAGTCTGTCACTTGTTTAAAAAGAAGGCATTTTGCCACCGATAAAACCACACTAAGTGTTACTGAAAGATTTATTAGCCTGCAGTAATATTTCACAAGTTGCCAGGTGCATTGTTATCCCCTCCAATAGAGTCCAAAGTGAACAGAACAAAGTGGGTAACAACCCTTTGCTCCATCAGCAATAGCTTCCTATCATGTAGGAACAATCTGGCTTTGCAACTCTACAGCTGCTTGATAAACAGCAAGCAGAGATAAAATATCACTGCTGCACTTCTCACGGAAAGCCAGAAAGATGAGATGCTGCAGAGGAGAGGCAAAAATGCCTGCCAATTGTCCCAGAGCCAAAACTGGTTGTAGAGCTTTGGGAAATGGGAATTCAGAGGGAGAAGCCACACCATAACATCCTGCACAACCCCATGGCTCGCCATTAAGTCCCAGGTTGTGCAAGAGATACGAGAAATCACAACCCTCCTTTCACTCCTTCTGTCCCAGGAGTTTGCTTGGAATACAGACAGAAGTTAAGTACCTCTGCCTCCCATTTGCACCTTTATCTAAGAAAGGAACAAGATGCTCTAGAAGGAAATAAGTTACAGGTATTTTGTTAGAAAATTACACAATTTTGGATAACACACAGATTTTGAATGGAATCCTCTACAAAATACACAGTGTATTACATAAAAGTGACAGAGAAACTGTATCCCGTTCCCAGTGTTGGCACCATTCATTATGTTACTTCTGGCAAGTGGCTTCTGGACAGAGCTGAGAGTAATTGGAATTTTTAGTTAACTGATCAAACAAAATGAACCTAAAGGAGTTTTCGTTTCAGGGCAACCAAAACGCAGATTTTCAATTAACTTATCAAATTGGAAACCCAAAGCATTGGAAAGTGTTGCTTTAGAGACTTTCAGGCTTGGTTGAGCCTTGAAAACAAAGGCCATTTTGAATGGGAATGTCTTTTCAAAATGACAGAATAAAAGATGTTGATTTTTCCTTTCTCCTCATTTTTGATTCAAATCATCTACAGAATTCGATTCATATTAACAAGTCAGCAAAAATGTCTGCTCACCAATCTCTTTTCCAGGAGATCAGTAGGAGTTCTACAATGTACTTCAACGTTCAGAGTCCCTTCACAGCACTTTGAAATTCTCACTTCAACTTTTCTGTGTCTCAGATTCCTCATTTGTGAAACAGAGCCCACAACATGCCTCCATGTTATTTTTGGTGTGGTTACTCTGTCATGATGGACCAAATAATTTCAGATAACAATTTGTCAATAAAAACACTGTTTCAGTGGACTAAATTCTGTCCTGACTTATTCAACCAAGTCTGGCAGGAAACAAGTTAGTGCAGAACTTGGTCCAGCTCTTTAAAAGATCTTTGAAGTCTCAGATGAAAGAACTGCGTAATAAATGTGGTCCTTGAAACAAAAAGAAAGATGAGGTATCCTCATTCTGCAAGGAAAAGGAGCTTAAACTCATCATTAATCAACACCAAGGAAACAAGAATAAAAGCTAAGCCATGAAGACGTAATCAATCTGTTAGATGCTACATGACAGATGCATTGAAAAACAGCAATGGGAAAGACACAAAGAAATTTAATCTTTCTTTGTATTTCAATGGGCATCTTAAGTAGACTTTTTTTTCTGTTTTCTATTCACTACTCTAATGTCCAGAGAACAGAAACTCTAATTACTGTTGCATGCTGAAGGCTGGCCAGTAATTATGTATCTTTATCTTCATTAGATGTCTGTGAATAAGGCTTGAAGTGAAACTGAGCAGGTAAACTGGAACTCTGAGACACATTTTCAATTAAGAGCTCCCTTTAAACTCAAGTTAATGCTGCTCAAACCTGCCTTCCTGCTGCAGAGCAATGAACTCTAGGGGTTGTCTGCAGAAGCCCAGAACATCCTGATCTCCAACTAGTGATCTCCTGTTTTGACATGCGGCTTATCTTTAGCATTGCTGTGCAATGATAAGCACACAAGCCTTTATTGGTATACTTACGTACTTACAACCAATGTTAGCTATTTACTTCAGCAGTATTACCACTTTTAACTTCTTTGCCAGGGTTAGAGTTGAGCATATTTATCCTACAGATTGTTGTAGATTTATATCAGACAAAACTATTGCACAAACATCCGATGAACATGCCAAATAATTCTGATAAAACTCCAGAAAACAAAACTGATTTTTAAAATATCTTCCAAATGATGTATTTGCTTTCAAATTCTTTTTATACAGTTAAAAAGTTAGCTAATGAGTGAGTTAGTGAGAGAAGACTTAGTCTATTAACTTCCACAGGGAAGACAAGGACCCCAACTAATTTCTTTCTGGCTTTAAACCTAGATTCAATCTAAGAGTTTGCTATATTTGGCTGATTTATCAGGTTCAAAAGGGCTTCATAGAAGCAAAAAAAATTGTCTTTTAAGACAACTAGACAGACACATTTAATCAGAAAATACCAACATGGTGCCTGTTCAGAGAAATAGAAACCCTGAGTAGATTCTAAAAAGGAAAAATAAAAAATGTGGGACTTTGATATTACTTGGGTTCATCTTGTGTATAAGAAATTATCATGAAGAAATTACTTGAAGCAAGTCCAGTGAGCGTAAAAATTATATTTGAGCAAAAAACCCGTCTGTATAGAGAGTGCAAGAAAGATCATTCAAACCTGTACTGAGCTCTATTCTTCAATTACCCTGCTCAAAGTTATCACTCCTTCTGTGACATGAAGTTACTAAACCTGTATGTGTGTCTTAACCCCCCCAACAGTTTCCCATATGACAGCAACAACCAAGCACCTACACCCACCTTTGCCTACAAAGGCAAAAAATGGTCACTAGGAAGACTCTCTTTCAGGTGATGGGGCCCAGAGAGGCTTGCTTTGAAGGTAACACTACCCTGAGCTGTTTGAATTCAAATTAAAATGAACTACCATAACAGGCAGAAAGCTTAGCAAACCAGTCAGCTTCAGGCTAAGGTAAATTTCACAAAGGCCAAGTCCTCAATACAGTGCAGCTCACAAAAACTAATGGGATAACAGGATTTCCAGCAGCTGCAGAGGCAGCCTGTAGTATTTGTAATGGCTTTGCAACGTGCTGGTTATATTAAAAACATTCAATTTTAACTTTCATTTGTAGCCATGTCTCTCACTTCCTCTTCTCAAGTGACAGCCACAGATGAGTTTGTGAAAAGATAAAAGCAGCTGTACACAAGCAAACATTTCTGTCACTATGTTGGAATACTTTCTACCACATCTCCCGCAGTCACCACTGCTGACCATGTCCTTCCACTACCATTAAGGTGTGTTAAACATTAACCTGTGTTAACCATTAACCAAGCTGAGTAGGAGTACGCAGGACTTCTTACAAGCTTTTAGTAGCAATATTGGTACAAGTTGAAAGTTCCAAGAAGCAGCAATCTTCCTGAGGATCCAGACTGACCATATGATTCCAGTAATGAAAAGGCTCTTAAAGACACTCTTGCAGGCTCTTTCCTCACCACTGACTAGGAAATGTACATACTCTGAGTCAGAACTAAGATCAGCAATATCTTATTGTCTTGCCATTTATATTTCAAGGAGATTTAGGCTACAGTGCTGTTGTACAGAGTAAATCTACTGGTCAAATGTCTTATCCAGAAGTTTCCAGTCCATGACTGGCAGTCAACATGTCTCCTGTGACACATCCTAGTAGCAACTGTGACCAAAGAAAATTCCAAATTTGAAATTAATGTTGTTTTCAATACACTGATGGGTAACGACCAAGACCCAAACTTTGAGTCATACAACTCCTGTTCCAATGTGGCAAAGCAACCGCAGAGGAACTACCTCCTTCTCTAGAACATCAGTTGATAAAATTCCTACACAGCCCATATAGCCAAAAACTAAAAGGCAAAGGTAGAGTGAACTCCAAAAATACTTTAAAAGTGGGAAGTGACAGACAATTCCACGTATTTGACATGCGGGATGAAAAATGTGTGATTTTGTGTTTTCTTTATTGCTCCACCGAACAAATCTGTACCTAACAGTGATAATAAACCTTCATCTTCCAACAGCTAGGAAGATGAAAGAACTTGTTACATTAGAGAACAGCACTGGTTTGCAGGGCTTCTGTCTTTGTGTAATGGAGCACAGCAGTATGATCCTACCTTAATGACATCTTCATCTGATGATCTGCACTCCACAGATTCCAGAAGATCAGTCACAGTGCCATCATCTTCCACAGAGATCACTTTGACAGGGACAGCCACTGTTTTTCCAGTCAGAATAGCTGTATTCAGGATCTCTCCTTCCTAAGAGACAAGAATAAAAGCCTCTTTGGTTAATATATGTTGCTATTAATTCACTAGTACCACCTAGATTCAAATTCACTTTCATTTCTAATGGCTATGCCAAACACTGTTCCAAGTGCAGCAGGCAGGAAAGAAAAATTTCCTCCCTTCAATCCCTGAACCAAACTCTCAGTTTTGATTCAGGCCTGTTAAGGTATTTGTCATGCCCTAATTGCTATTTCATGAATGCTCATCAAGTATCAGAGAAACCAGACATTGGAGGAATGACCCTGCACCACATAAACAAGATGTACCTTGCATCTAGCAATAGTGAAATCTCCATCCTGAGCAGCTCACTAATACCCTCAATGATCACACAAAATTCATGTCTTAAGTCTTGCTGTTATACCCACAAAACTGGTTTTGGAAAGGTTTTCTACAAATACTGAAATTCTGTGACACTACTGGACACATAATCTCAACGTTTGGACCAAACAAATCCTGTATTATTGTTAGGAACAAGTTTGGTTTGAGAATTAGGGAATTAGTTTAAGACTGCCATCATTTCAGTTAAATGGGAATCAGGCCCTGATCAGGTTTTCTAGGATTATCCAGGCTCTTGTTGGCTAATGATGGGCAAGCACTTGTTCACAACCGTTTCTTTACCTGTAAATGACTCTTGTGCAAAACCATTCTCTCCAAAAAAGCAAGGATGCTGAGAATCGTTTAAACAAAATGAGCTCTGCTGTGACCTGTGTCTCTGGTACATCACTGTTGTGAAAGTTATTGCAAAATACATTCCTTCTATTTGATTTATCACTTCTAACTTAAAAGGACTGAGCTCTGGTTATACAAAGATCGTGAGACCAAACAGTGCTCTCAGTTACCTGGGTGGCACATCAGTCTCACGCAGCAGATACCACTGGCTTGTGCCAAGATACAGAGAGCACATAAATTGGTGCCTGAATTCTTTGGCTTCTAATTGCAAGATACTGCTCATTCCTGGAAGGGTTTCTGAGCTACTCAGAACTAAGCCTGTGAACCATGGACTATCCCATAGAACAAGAGGCTCTTGACTTCAGTTGGTTCTTCTGAAATAAAAGCTTCCAAAGCCCACCAGGTGCTATCTCCTCATTATCTAAATAGCTCACGCTATGAGCTCTGAGCCTGACCTGGTTTTACTTGTGGAAGACAACAAAGAGGGAGATTGAAACCAAGTTACCAGGAGAAGACGACTCCCCCTACTGCCTGGTGGGCTAAAGAGAAGCTGAGATTTCCCTGGTCTAAAGGACACAGATCAAAAAGACCTTCTCCTATTACTTAAAGAAACAGAGGCACATTATTCAGACTCAAAGCAATATCAAAAAAAAAGAAAGGAAAAAAGGTCTTTTGATAGCTGCTTTGCTAAAGTCGCCCCATCCTCAACATGACTTTTAGGGGAGGGTTAAGTAAGATTTCACAAAAAAGAGAGCATAAGAAGAAAATCCTCTCACTCTCTCAGCACAAAAGCCCTTCAGATATTTTGATATCATAATTCATACAAAGATGAGAATATCTGCCTGTACCATGCAGCCCTTCTGTCTTGAGTGCACATTTGTTCCCAGCAGAGAATATATTATTCAGGCAACTGAGATCTCAGAAAGATTTGCAATTAAGTTTCCAGGTTCTTTTATTTGTTTCCCATCTGGGCTTTGCAGCAAAGTTACTGCATGTGGGTTATTTAGATACTTCTGCCACTCTCCTTTAAGCTCCCCAGAGCTGCAAATGGGAGCAGCTTCAACGACGCAGGGCAGGGTCCAGCAGCTCCAGAGAAGAGAGGTGGGTGGCAAGCCAAGTTCAGGTTAATTGCTTCATGTTATTGGAGGCAAAGTCATTTGTGAAGGCACAAACAAGAGCATAACCATGTTACTTGGTGCTGACAAGGCTGCGGGCACAGCACAAACAGCGTGTCAAAGCTCAGCATCTGCAAGGAGCAAGCTACAGGCTGGACAGCACATATGCCACAAGGTGCAGTGTGCAGGAGCAGCTGAAGGAACCAGGGCTGGTGAGCCGAGAGGAGAGCTTGTGGTTTTGCAGCCAGAAACATCAGGTCCCAAACTGGCACTTGGGGAATCTCCTGATGGGAGTGACCAAACCCCAGGAAGGACAACATGCCTCCATCCCTGCCCTGAAACCTCCAGGGATGATGGTGTTTGGAGGCAAGGTGAGCTCCGAGGCATCTTGAGGAACCTTTTGGTCTTTCTACAAGGCACCCCAGCCATCAACCCTCCTGCAGACATGGTGGGCACCCATGTCTCCTCAACCACCCTCCCACGACAGCCCCAAAACCGCCTCCAGCAGAGTCGTGCAGCACCTCCCTCTCCAACCTTCTGTAGGCTGGAAATGAGTTGTCCACTGTTCATGAGCCACCTGCCTTTAGCAGCCACTAACAGCATGTCCCAGGTCCCCGTGTACCACAGAACCTCCTAGCCCAGCTGAGCAGAGCTGGCACCAGTGCATCCAGGGAGATCGTGGTTTGCCCAGTGGTGGCCTTTAGGTGGCTCTGACCACACAGGCAAGCCGCCAGAGAAGAAGAGGAGCTCACGGTGAGAAGACACATGCTTGCCTTAAAATGCTGCGAGATGGAGCAGCTTGTGGGTACCACCCTGCCACAAAGCTGCTCCAAAACTGAGCCTTTTTGCTGGTGTTTACAGCAGTGATAAGCTTATCTGAGCAGAGCTGGGCTGGAAGGAGGCTGGAGGAAGACAGAGGCACCATGCAATGACAGCCGTAGCCACAGCAACGGGCTGGTCTCTCCATAGGGATGTCAGGGTGCCAGCGGAGCCGCCTGCACAACCCAGGCAAGCACAGGAGATGAAAGTGAAAGCCCCAACACCTCCTTGCACCTTTTCCTTCTCCATCCTCTCACTCACTTTTTGGGGGAACAACAGGTTTTTGGCTTATCTGACCCTTCCCAATCCCCCTGCATCCCAACAACAGTACCCAGCTCCCAGATCAATAATACATGCTCCCTGAAACAGATGCCTCTCTCAATACATTGAGTCACCTTGCACTCCAGACGGGAAATCCGAGCCTCTGGCCATCAATCTTTCATTCCCTGGACATAATCTTCAAGTTGATGTGACTCCAAGTGGCTGCTTCCCTTTCACTGTCCAGGGCACAGCATGCCTGGGATGCAACAGGGAAACTCAGCCAAAAATCCAGCCACAAACCTGGGCAAAACTTGTCCAAGCTCCAAGGATATTTGGCCAGACAGCAGTCAGGATGTTGATGGGTAAAACACAGTTACACCTGCACTTACAACTCTATCCCTGTACAAGCAGCTCTGTCCAGCTCATTCCAGGGCATCCAAGAAAGGGCACAACTACATCAGGCACAAAATAGCTGTTGCTGGTGCTAAAATTCCTCCTTTTCAGTCTATCCCAGTGTAACTCCGTCACGCAGTGCCTGCTCAACATGCCTGCTGCGCAGAGCTTTTCTGCTGACGGCTGTGGCTGGCTGGTTTAGGCACTAAGAGGATTTTATTCCTCACCATGGAAAAAAGAAAAAAATATGTCCTTGCAGGAAATCTTCTCTCTGGGAAAAAGCTGCAGATGTCGAAATAAAATAGAAAGAGAAGGGAAGAAAAAGAGCAAGAGAGGACACAACAAAGCTTTTCTCCCAATTTTCTGAGGGGCTGAGCGGTATCCCGCAGGATTTCATGCAGAAGACTGCTGGTGCATATAGAAAATCCTGGCCAGAGACTTTCAGCCACCTGCCTGACACCAGCCTCATGCCTCTCAATACTGGGTTTTCCACCCACATAGCAGGGACCTGCCTTGTCTCCACTTCACCACATCGGATTGGAACTATTTAGCCCTTCCATCACTCCAGGTTGGGCAGCATCCGCCCTGAGGGCAGCATCAGTTGGATCCAGCTGGCAACACGGCATCTTGGAGCAAAGCAGGGTGCCAGCACACATGGTCCTGCTTTGCCTGCAGGTTGCTGTTCCTTTCCCCTGCCAAGTAAAGGCACCACTGGCAGCACTGATTTGAGTGTCAGGAAGGACAGGGACACAGAGACAGACCCAGGCAGCAATCTCATTGCATTTACAGCCGCTCCGTGCTCACTTTCTGAGGGAAGCCCTGGCCTATTATCGCCTTCCTAAGGCTTTAAACTCAAACAGTGAAAGCTGTCCCCATCTAATGCAAAAATTCTCCCTGAATCCTCCCAGCCATAGACAAGACGCAGATTTCCAGCCCCAAAAAGCCCACAGCAACCCTCGATAGTTTCCAACTACCTCCCCAGCCCAGCAGTCTCCATGGCAGCCCTGTTTCCTCCCCAGAACCTTAAAGGAAGCTGCCACAGATACCTAAAAAGATAATAATTAACCTCTTGCCTCTGTGTGCAAAGCTCAGCCCTGATTAAACACCCCAAATCTGCGGCTGTTCACTGCCATTGCTCCTCCTCTCCAGGGACAACCTGCTTCTCCCCAGCAGTCAGGATGACTCGGTAGCATCACAGCAGGAGGCTGCTCCGGGGGCTCCCCATAACCCCATCACCCTGCTCTCACTGATCTAGCAGAGGGTCAACCAAAATCCTCTCAGCAGCCTGGCCACAACCTCCCCTAAGCCAGCCAGCAGCAGGTCCGATCATAACTGACCAGGAACAAATGCCTTCCTGCAAATGTGGAGAAATGGGAATGCAAAAACACAAAGTGATGTGCACACAAAAATAACAAGGCCCCAGAAACCAGAGAGATGCAGAAAATCCCTCCTCCTCCTCAGCAAACAACAGATCTCAGCGTCTCAGCAGAGGGGATGAAAGTAGCAGCAGGATTTCTGTTCCTCATCCGGTATTGAGTCTGCTCTCTGTTGAGCAGAGGAATTCAATTTGGTCACTGTGCCAGGGTGGGGAGGACTGAAATACTTCAACCCCCCACCAGCGTGGCTGCCTTAAACCCCAGAGCACCCCAGTTCAGCATCACAGGTGTTGGAGGGGCAGACTTGCATTCAGAGAGGAAACAGCCACTTCCTGGAAGAGGGACCGCGCAGCAGGAGATGGAGGAGACAACCCCAGAGCTCAGCCAGCCAGGGATGCCCAAGACACTGCGGGAACCACCACCCAACACAAGGTCTTCTTCATAACCACGGGAGGGTTTCACACCACCCCTTGGTGGCATCTTGAGGGATCTGCTGCCTGGGCAGAGCTGTTGGGTCTATCCCCACCCTGCACTGGCCGCAGCTCCCCAGGGGAAGTCAAAGTCTCTTCCCCTTTCCAGCAGAGCTGCTGGTAGGGCACGTAATGTCCTCGGGCAACAACAACTCACTGCGACTCCCAGAGCTCATCCCAGCAGGGTTTGCCTCAGCTGGTGGGCAACCAAGGTCGGTGAAGGTCACGCTCTCAGAGAGCAGCTCATCGGCTTCTCTAAGCCAGAGCATCCCCAGCAGTCGCGGGGGTGCCAGAGAGGGCAGCATCAGCCAGGTGCAGAGGGGAGCAACAGGCAGCAGTCTCCTGGGGCATAGGTAGCCAGACAGGCCTTGCCTGCACCAAACCCCACCAGAGAGCTCTGCAGAGCTGGCAGACGGGGAGGTCAGGTGGGTGCATCCTGCTGGGCTCTTTTAACTATAGGTTTTTTACAGTGGGGACCACGTTCAGCTTCAGGGCCTCAGTTTAAACCAGGAGCAGCAAATCTGAGCCCAAAAGCTGTCAGCTACCAGCACTCCCAGGCAAAGCAGGAGAAACATCCAAGTGCCATCACTTGTCAACTACAGCTCCTCCACAAGCACCTGGAAAGGAAGGATGCTTTCAACCATGCACTCAAGGAACAAGGATGCTCTTGCCATTGTAGGAACAGCAGCCACAAATCCCACACCCTTGTGCGAAGGTGCTGGCTGTGAGGAAGGGAGCTACAAGGCCAACATCCCAGCTCCCCTCCTGGGGCACGCAGCAGTGCGAGACTGGCACAGAGCAGCGCTTCAGGGCCAGCTGCTCTCACATCCCTGCTCGCATATTGATTCGTTTACATAAATTATGCAGCACCTCTACTCCTGATTAATATTGTTAATTGAGATGGCAGCGGGGAGCAGGAGGGAAATACCGTGCGGGCACAGTCACACACCAAACGCACCCATAAATGCAAAAGCTGTTGTTTCAGGGTGCTGGCCGGTCCTGTAGGGAGTGAGCAGAGAGAGTGGGGAGCTTCCCCCCAGACACCAGGGCAGCAGCCAGGCAGGAATTTCCCGGGGCTCTCTGCATCCCCGCTGGGGGCAGGCGCAGGGCCGGGGCCGAGCATCACCCCACGGCGGGCAGATGTAGCCGGGGGCTGCGGCGAAGCAGCTCTGCGGGGGTTAAGGTGCTGCCGCAGCAGAAGGCGCCTGTACCAGCGGTGTCACAGCGGTGTACTGAGCATCAGCCCAGACAAAGGGTGAGGAGAGCCTCTCAAAGGCAGCACCTCCCGGAGCCAAACCCCTCCTTCACCTTCTACAAGCACCCAAACGCTCTGTGCCTGGCTCTATACCTCCCCCACCCTCCCCCGGCTACTTGCAGGGAAACCCGCCGGCTCCTTCGGGAAGGTTCATCTCATCGCCCCCATCATCGGTACCGCGACACCGCCCGGCAGCCCTTCGCGACGGGCCGGGGGATGCTCAAGGTGCCTCCCGATGGGGGTGTGGAGGAGCAGCCCAGCTCATGGGGGAGCGCTCCGAGCCCACCCCGAGGGAAAGGGCGCGGGGACCCATGGGCTCGGCGGGCTCCGCTTACCGTGGATGCCGGTCTGGTGAGTCATGGCTCCGCTCCGCTCCGCTCGGCTCCGTTCCACTCCGGCTCCGCCGCGTCCCGGGCAGGAAACGGCTCCGCGGGCACCACGGCCGCTTCCGGAGCCTGGAGCCACCGCCCGCGCCGCGCCGCCTGCACCGCCCCGGGGAGGAGCCGGAGCCGGAGCCGGAGCCGCCGCCGCGCCGGGGAGAAGCGAGGTCCGCCCTGCGGCGCCCCCTTGCGGAGTTCAGCGGCACCACTGGAGCCCGGGGCGGGCCCCGCCATGGCCGCCGAGTGGCTGCGGCGGCTGCGGCGGGGCGGCCCCGCGGAGCAGCCCGGAGGGGCGCAGGGGACTGTGCCGGGCCCTCCGCCCGCCGCCCTCAGCTACCGCCGGCCCAAGTTCCTGCGTGGTGGCACCGAGGAGAGCCCGCGGGACAGGCGGGTCGTGAGGGGCACCGGGCCCGAGCGATCCCTGCCCTGGGGGACGGGCTACGCCGAGTGAGTGCGGGCCGGCAGCGAGGCCGCCCCGGGAACGGGGCGCCTGGAGATCTCCGGGTTGGGGGGCGAGGGGTTAGAGAGCCTCTGAGGGTCCTTATGGAGGTTCGGGAGGACGCCCAGGGTCCGCGTGGGGTGAGGGGGCCCTTGCGGGGTGTCCGGGTGAGTTTAGGGGAGTCCTGGGAGGTGCCATGGGAGGTGATCGCACCCCACATCTGCCCCACGCCGCTCCCCTCGCTGCAGCCCCAGCCCGAGCACGGGGATTTGGCGTTCCCCTGCCTGCAGGAGGGGGCAGCTCCTTCCTCCGGGCACGGCAGCGGTGCGGGTGTGATGCTCTGCGGGTTTTCCCCTGCTTTCCTTCCTTCCGTGCCCGTGGCTGGCAGCAGCTGGGGCAGACCTGCCCACCCCCTGCCTGCGGGGAGCTGCCTGCGCCCTGCCCGCCGCAGACCGGTCACCACTGCCGGTGACAGGCGGCGGGGGCAGCCCCGAGAGCAGGATCAGCTCAGTTCAAGTATCTCACCCCCTAATGCGATGGTGTTTACACCATAGCGTTAACGCTGGGCCGTCACCCGTCGCCTGCCCTGCCTGGCTGCAGGGAGCTGGCGCTTCCATGAGGCTGCTGTGTTGGGCAGGCAGGCAGGAAGCTCTCCCTTGCGTGGGGGATGTTTGGGGCAGGAGGTGTGTTTTGAGGTTAGCAGTACCAGGTGTCTATCCCCTCGCTCCTCGCAAAGTGCCTTTAAAAGAAAGGAATGGGGGGGATCAAATTTTAGGGGATGGATCAGACTGAACTCCATTCAGGAGCTGTCCACGTATCCTGGCCAGACCGCATCACTGTGGGATGGCGTAGCTTGGAGAGAGGAACTGTGCAAAGAGAGCAAAGTCCCAACCAGGGACAAATATTAATGAGGCTGGAAGAAAAAACAGTGGTGGTGGTTTTGCAATTCACTGTGTCATCAAGGAAACAGCGCAGCGTGGGTTGCTGGCAAGGGCTTCCTGAGGCCAGCGTGCTCCATAACCACTCACTTGTCCCTGTGTCTGTGGCCAGGCCTTCCCCCGCGTAAAGGACTTTTTATATAGATCCCCAGCAAAGAGATGCTTGAGTGTGAAACAGGAGCATGGGGCTGGGAGGGGCAAGGTGCAGTTGTTTGCTGTGGCTGCAGAGCTCCTGGCACTGTGGCTGGGAGCAGGTGAGGTGCAGTGAGTCCTCATACCTTACCTGGAGTGCTTGCACCCCCCCAGGGTTATCAATGCTGAGAAGTCAGAGTTCAATGAGGACCAGGCAGCCTGCTGCCAGATCACCGTCCGGAGGAGGGAGCCCGGCCTGGAGGAGGATGAGGAATGGCTGATCCTGTGCTCCACACAGGTATAGCCCTCAGGCAGGCTGTGCTCACCCTGCTGCCAGCCCTGCTCTGCTCCCAGGGACTGAGAAACACAGGGTTGCTGTGTCAGTCCTACATGCTCACACACTGAAATCCTTCTTTGGATACATTTAAGGGAGAGCTGTACCCAATGTCTGGCCAGCAAACACCCAGCTCTGCCCATACGTGCTGTTTCTACTTGCATGACCCATGACTTGAAGCATTTGAGGTTGTCCAAGCCCTTTACTTGGTGCCCTCACCTTTTCTCTACTGTCATCCCTCTGCTTTCAAGGGCCATTGTGCATTGTTGTCACTCAGGGACAGCAGCATGAGCCAGACACAGGATGCACTTACCTAGGACTGACTCTGCCTTGTCTCTAGTAACATCCCGCTACACCACAGAGGAGTAGAGCACAAGGGTGGGCGGCTGTGAATCCAGCCACTAGAGCTCAGATGATGAGCCTGGCAGAGCAGCACATGGCATCACGTGAGTTTGAGCTGTGCAGGAGATAACCGTTGGCAAGGAAGGGTAGCTGGGGTGGGAAAGCTGGGCAAAACACATGCAGTGATTTCCTGGCTGCAAGCCTGCCATCTGTACCATTTCCAGCCCCTGTCTTCCCCCTGTTTACTGTGTGTCCCTCATCCTCACTGCAGTTTCTGACTGGTTACTACTGGGCACTGTTTGATGGCCACGGTGGCCCAGAAGCTGCCATCATCGCCTCCAACTATTTGCACTACTGCATCAAACAGAAGCTGGAGGAGGTTGTGGGAGGCATCACAGAGGCCCGGCCCCCCATGCATCTCAGTGGGCGCTGTGTTTGTGACAGTGACCCCCAGTTTGTGGAGGAGAAGCATATCTACGCACAAGACCTGGTGGTGGGAGCCCTAGAGAACGCCTTCCAGGAGTGTGTGAGTACCCTGTCCAGGGCACCGGTCCTGCTGCCCCAGGCAGTCAGTCTGTCCCTCCCCACTGCCCGGGGTGGGTAAGGTCTGCAGTTCTGCAGCTCACAGAGCAGGCAGGAACACTGAGCCAGATCTTTAAGCATCCCGAGATCACACTGGGTCGGCTGCCCAACGTCTGCCTCAGATCTACTGCACATCAGCAACGCTGACTCATCTCTGTCTGCTAACCCAAAGCTACAGCATCCCTGCTAATCTGCACCATGGGGATACATTTCTTTAGGGCTAGACCATTGCTAATGTCACACTGGTACAGCACATACAAGTGTGAGATTTTCCCATCATGCTCCTAAAGTGGTCCTTAGTCCAGTAGTAAGAACTTTGTTAGCTGTACCAAAGCAACATCGTCCTTCATCCTGCTTGAGTGGTTTCCCATGGTCCATCTGCAGTCAATTTTGCTCCTGGATTTCTGCTGGGAGGCATGAGGCAGCTGCAGAGATCAGCAGCTCCACCGATTCACTTTCCAAACTTGTTTAAACCAACAGGATGAAGTCATAGGCCAGGAGATGGAAGCTACAAACCAGACCGGAGGCTGCACTGCTCTGGCTGCCCTTTATTTCCAAGGAAAGCTGTATGTGGCCAACGCTGGGGACAGCAGGTGAGCCATAATAAAAGAGGGAAGTTGCTGGGGGAGAAGAAATGGGAGATAAGCAGTTTCCAGCATCATGTTCTGGTTTCAGCTGGGATAGAATTAATTTGCTTCCTAGTAGCTGGCACAATGCTGTGTTTTGGATTTAACGTGAGAGTACTGTTGATAACACACAATGCTTTAGTTGTTGCTGAGCAGTGCTTACACTAAGTCAAGGACTTCACAGTTTCTCACCTCATCTCACCAGTGAGCAGGCTGGGGGGCACATGGGCAGGATAGCTGACCCAGAACGTCAGAGCGGGCAGCAGCGTGGTGTGTACCTACCAGCTGGGTGAAACTATGATGCTTATTTAATCCTAGGGAAGGTAAATGTGCAGCCCAACCATTCCCTCCTGCCTGCCACAGGACCTGTGGGAAGGATGGGTGCTCTTGATGCCTCTTAGAGGAGTTTTCAGATTCAGAGGGCTAATGCTGCCCATTAGCCATGAGGCAGTGGGGTGTGGTGCAGCAGTAGGCTCAGCTTACTTAAGGGATCCTCAAGAGCTTCCTCATTGGGCCATAGCCCACGATTCTTATAGCAGTGAGCTCTGTCATTGTCAAACCAGGCAAGCTCAGGTCTCCGCTGCAGTAGTGCAATTGCAGTGGAATTAAAATACACCAACATTTATGAACGTTTCTGGGTGCAGAGTTATTCTCTGGCATTGCTCTGCTGCTGGTTACCCTCAGCCCCACATCTGGCTAACACTGGGGTTCGCTACAGTAAAAGGAAGGCTGCGAGGACAGACACAGCTCAGCTCTTTGCCTCTTCTCTCTCATAGGGCGATTCTTGTCCTGAAGGACGACATTGTGCCCATGAGCTGCGAGTTCACACCTGAGACAGAGAGGCAGCGAATCCAGCACTTGGTGAGTGACTCCTTCCACGCATCAGAGTCCAGCTGCGAGTTTCCCACTGGGGGCTTGTAGCAAGGAGGACCACCAGCTTTCCTCAAAGGCCAGTGTGTGACCAGAATGTCATCTGTCACTGGGGACAAGATTCAACCAATAGCCTTCAGGATGGGAGATGCCCATGTCCTCTTTGGAATCTGCTTTCCCAGTTTTCAACTCCATTCTGCTGCTGGGAGTGCCAGTCCCAGAGCACTGCTGTGCTGAAGCAGAACCTGTTCATCCTCAGATCTTCTTTCCCTCCTCCAGGCTTTTCTTTTCCCCAAGCTTCTGGGTGGCGAGTTCACACGCTTCGAGTTTCCACGGAGGTTGAAGGGAGATGACGTGGGGCAGAAAGTCCTGTACCGGGATTACTTCATGGAGGGCTGGTGAGTCCTTTCTGCCTGAGGCTGCAGCACAGGGCAGCTTTACCTGCTCATAGTGATGGGGAGGTGAAGGAAAAAAGGCCATGCCCCACTGGTGAGAGCAGCAGGCTTGGTAGTGCGAAGCTGTGCCAGATAAAGCAAAGGCTGCCGTGAGCAGCCTCCCACATGACTGAAGGGCTGAGGCCTTGGCAGAGCAGTTAGGGGACAGCCAAGATGATCCTTCTGGGATCACACAAGGTGGGGCTGGTGCCAGGAGCACCTTGCACCTAGCCTGGTGCGGGTACTAGCTGAGGAGGAAGGGGAGAGGGAAGAACAGCTGGGTATTCAGCAACGGGTCATCTTCACTTAATCTGCTTCAGCAAGTCCCTTGGCTGCCTGTGCATGGGGGTAGCACAAGGGCTGAATCACAGCTTCGGCTGGGTTGTACCATCAAGCCAGAGAAATCCCAAATGAATAGTGACTTCTCTGTTCTAGGGGATACAAGACAGTGGAGAAAGCTGACCTCAAGTATCCTCTTGTCCATGGTCATGGGAAGCAGGTAGCTTAATGCTTTAAATACTGGGAGGGCAGAGGCAAGTCTGCTGGGGTCCTCAGTGTCCCTGTCACTCACTGTCACACTCTGGGGCTCTCCAGCGTGGTGCACTCCCACAGCCCTGATACAGCAGCTCTCCTTGCTAGAACCATGCTGTCTGCAAGTGTAAACCAGAGCCCCCTGACAGCAGAGGGGTTGCACACTCCTTCAGAGTACTTGCTAGCAGAGCAGACAGCCTTGAGCAAGGCTGCCCTTTCCTCATCTCCCCTTGCACACAAGAACTCATATCAGATGAGAGCTTATTTCAGCATGCAACTTTGGACTGTCTCCTCCAGCTCTAACTAGCACCTTTCCCATAAACCCTTTTCCTCAAGGAGAGGCTGAGAAAAGGAGCCTGTAGAGGGAAGGAGAAGACAGGGAGAAGCAACAACTGCACACATCCAGTGTCTGAGGTAGAGCAGAAAGCCCTGCCACCTACCCCAGCTCTACAACCCACATGCTACCTTTGCAAGGAGAAAAGGACCCCCCTCAGTTTTCTTCCTCACCACCCCAAATCAAGAGCAAGATGCCACCATAAGCTTCTTGAGGTCTGTAGCATTACTCAGAGTACATGTAACTCCAGAGCACACCATGGGCCATCAGGAGCCATCCCCATGCAGGCTGTCTCCACACTCACACTGTAACGGTCATCGCTTCTTATCACTCCTCCGTCTCTGATGTTTCATGGGGTTGTTCTGGGTGATGCTTGGAGAAGGGTCCTAAAGGCAACACATAGGTCAGTCAGGACCAGCCACATGTCAGCCTTTAAAGGTGCCATGTTCTTATGTTTCAATACTGTTTTGCTCTGTTTGGGGCCAGGCTCGCTTGCTGGGGACTCTGGCTGTCTCTCGAGGTCTGGGGGATCACCAGCTCGAAGTCATGGACACCAACATTGAAGTCAAACCTTTCCTCTCCTGCATCCCAAAGGTCAGTCACAGGAGATGGGAACTGCAGCATGGAATTAAACATGTTGCTCATCCTCTGTAGCACCCACCTTTTACAGACCTGGCAGGTTTTAGCCGTGTCCTTTTTCCATCCCCCATCCATCTCTCGGCATGCTGCCAGAGGATCCTTCAGACAGAAGAATCTAGCAAGGAGATGTAAAAGATTCAAAGCACCCTGTTCCCACTCTGTCATCTTTGGGAAAAGTCACCTCCTACCACTCTGGTACATTGCATGAACCGTCACTGATATACTCCTGTGCTTTCCAGGTGAAAGTATTTGACTTTGCTCTGCATGACATTAAGGAAGACGATGTCCTCATCATGGCAACTGATGGTCTTTGGGATGTTCTATGCAACAAAGACGTAGCCCATATGGTCAGGAGCTTCCTTGAAGAAAACAGGACAGATCCTCACAGGTAATGGTAGCTTTGCTGTTGTTTTCCCTTCCAAAGACCCTAGTCAGACCAAAACCATGCTGAGATCACTCTGGTTCTAGGTCAGCTCCAGCATCACCAAGCAGTCTTTTCTGTGACTCTGAAAACTGCATCCTAATCCTTCCCCATCCTAAAGAAACAAAAGATAAAGCTGGTGTCTTAAAACAACCCTTCTATTTTGACAGCAAAGCCACATCTCAATGATGTTCTGAAGGGAATAGTGATGTGTTAACCAAAACGTTGCATTTTTTCCACCTACAGATTTTCAAAACTGGCCAAGTGTTTGGTATGCAGAGCAAGGGGAAAGAAGAGAGGCCACCAGTGGATGCTGGATGACAACCACGAGGCATCCTATGATGACATCTCTGTGTTTGTCATCCCACTGCACAACCGGGATGAGAGCTGACTGTTTGCATGAGGCACAGGTTCTCTGTGTCCCCTGCTGTAGTACTGTTCAGCATCAACCAGGACTGAGGGATTTCTGCTGTGCATGTACACTCTCTTCCAGTAAAACCATCTGCAATGGAACCTGAAAATGCACAGCCAGGGCTTAGCAGAAGATCAACAAGAACATTAGCTCCTTACGAACGTTTAAGGGAGGAGCATTCTGTAACAAAGCATTCTCCTTACTCCTTTCTCATTGTTAGGCCAAGGAGAAATTGCAAGGGGGGCCACACAAGCTGAATGGTACTGCTTCCACAATCTTTGCAGTACAGTGAGACTCGAATCTGTGGTGACCCTTCTCCCTTTTTAATATTGAAGAATGAAGATCGGTTGAGATCCAGTCCCCAGAGCTGCCTTTTAATCAGACTTGAACTACAGTGTGTAAAACTGGATGCACCAGCATCATATCCATTTGCTGTAACTCAAGATGTACTGAAAACCCAGGAGCTGCTACTTAATGCCAATGCTGAGACAGAACCCAGACCTCTTGGGAAACCTGCCACCTGTAGGCAGCACCACCTTGAAACACAGGATGTTAGCAGATGAAGCCAGGCACTGGCATACAGGAGCCTCCTGTATAAAGATATGTGCCTTACTGTTATTTAAGAGCAGTTAAGTATATTGGTACGTAATGCAATGTACAGATTTCTAACAACTCTTAGTCCACAACACTTGCTTTCACTTTCTCTGTTCATGTACTTTCTGACAGCAAAGCTGGTTTTGTAGCAGTAGCTCCAACGAGAACCAAAATGTTCGAAGTTCATCAGCTGATGTAGTAGAAGAGTTTGGAGCAAAATAAAACCGGCTTGTTTAAATTTGTTTGCAGTGCTGCATCTTGCACTCATTACAGCAGGAACAGCGGAGCAGGAGACATGCCAGAGTTGTGCCTTGAACTCCAAGGATCTCCTTCTCAACCCATTCATTCGCCAGGCAAATTCAGGTCTGGACAAGTTTTCCATTTCCCCAAGCCCTCACTTTGGGTTTCATCATTCATTACACAAGTTGCAAGATTCCCTGGTGAAGCAGACAAACCCCAGCACACGCTTCAGTTGCACAAGGATGAAAAGTCCAAACAAAAATGCTTCCCTCTCTCCCCGCTCCATGCATCTGATAGCAGTAAAACCTATCAGAGGTTTTACACATTCCTGAGAGGGAGAAAAACAGCCTTAGAAAATTGCAGGGAGTTTTTGCTTTTTCTAGATTTGTCTTTGCCACAACCCAGTTGGTCACTAGAAGTATTCCCTCAGCAGGACTACCCCAAGGACCAGGTGTCAATAGATGATTTCCTGCAGTGGGAAGCCTGGACCCAGGAATGAAGAGGCCTTTCAGCTGCCTCCTTGTGGTTGAAGGGATAGAACAAAACCCATTTCTCTCCAGTTTTGCTTTTCCCCCCTAGAAGTTTAACCTGGAAACAATGCACAGAGTTTTACCCACGTTATCTTGGTGCTGGCTGCCAATCCCCTTAACAGCTGCTGTAATTATATATACACACACACACACATTGACTTTAGTGATCCAGGTCTCCTGTTACTCCAAAACAAGCAGCTATTTCCTCACCTTCCTGCTGAGAAAGGGCTCTGCTGTTCCCTTCAGACCATAGGCTTCTGTGAATACTCCTCTACCTAGGGGTACTCAGCAAGTAGCTGTCTTCCCTATCCTGATGCATTCCTAGGCAAGAGAAACCTGTTTAAGTGGACAATTTATGTTGGAATAGCTCACAAGTTCCACTACAGAATTTCACATTCCAAAATGAAGGAGCCTTTAAAAAACAAATGTGATTTTCCCATCCCCCCCCCCCCCCCCAAGAAACCAGCAAGCTGTATCACACAGAACAAATGCAGAATTTACAGCACTCAGGGGATATCTTTACAAAATATTTATTAACAGCCACAACACTGAATTCTCCACATATGTAGTATTTCGTGACAAGGCAGAATTTGAACTTACGTATTTACACCCATCTGGCAGATACGACCCAGGATCAAACTCCCCATAACCAGCTCATGACCAAAGAGACCAATTTCCAAAAGGTTCACCAGGATCCTCACCCCTGACCCAAAAAACAAGGTGAAGTCCCTTAAAGTGCAAAGATAGTCAAGAGGCATTGGAAAAGATACACTGCAGCTTCCAAATTTGTTCACTCAGTTGTTCCTGTGTCCCCTCAGTGCAGGGGCTGGGACATGACCTGAGGACATGGGAGCCTCAATTAAAGAGAAATCTCTTAAAGATTGACTTTTGAGAACTACAGCCCATGCAGATGCAGCTCAGCCACCACCACTACTTACTTAAAGGTGGTCTCTTCAGTCACAATTCCACCTTGCTCTGAAAAAAGGTCTTTAGAGAAGCACATGGAAGCTAAAAGTTTTATTCACCTTTCCCATTTAATCTTCTAGCAACACGATACTCCAGTTCCCTGACAATACTTGGCACATTTAAAGGCAGGTGAAAAACACTCAGGTGCTACATCAACCAAGCAAGATGCCTCTGTGGGCAGCAATCAGCCCTGGGAAGGCTTTAATTTTGAACTAGGCATTCGTGCCATGTTGTACACAAACCTGTATATTTATCTTCACTCCCAAACGCACTGATGTTCTTAATGTACGTGTCCTCCTAGAGCAGTCCTCTGTTCCTTCTTTTCTGTAAGGTTTCATGCTGCAACGCACAATGTTTTACACCATGGCAAGTGGAAGAGAGCTGAAACACAGTCTTCAGACAAGTGCTCAAACCACATCAACAAAGAGCATTTTCAGAATAAGACTTCAAATGCTTCCCTTTCTGCTCACTTCCTCAAGCAACAGACTTGGTAAAACCCTGAAAGATGATTTGCTACTGAAAGTTTAACTCTTAAAATGCAATACAAACCCCAAACACCTGTAATGATACAAACCACTGCAAAATACGGCTGCTTACAGAAACACCAACAAAGGTAAAATAGCACCAAGCAGCCTGAAATGCAACAATACTGAGCTGAAGAGGCAGCTGCAGAAAGCAGTCAAGTGGAGGACAGAGATAACTATCTCCCTTCCTGCTGGGCATTTATAGGTGACAGTGGAACAGCATGAATCTTATCTGCATCTCCAACAGCAGGCCTATTTGGCACAATGGAAAACATCAGTCCACTGTTCCCTTTCCTCCTTCATTCTGGAGGACAGCAAACTCAAACTGCAGAACTGTGCCATCAGGAATGGCTCTCCTGTGGCAGCATCAGCAGAGGCAAGCCACACAGCCTACGGAGGAGCTTCAACCACAGGAGTGATCCAAACATGAGGTTTATAGGGGTGCCCAGTGCCAGTCCTCCCACCCACTGCCGCAGGCAAATGCTGGAGCTCAGCACCTGATGCTGCTTTAAAGGAACCAGCAGCGGAGAGATGCTCACTCCCCCATCCCCAGCTCTTAGCACAGCACATTCCCACTGACAAGGACTGTGGAGAAAAAGTAAAACAGAAGCAGCTCCTCCTCCTGATTGACTTTCCCAGGGAGACATGCTCCAATTATATACAGGGCCCCTCAGCTGAGATGAACTTTGCCGCAATAGGAAACATCCAGACAACTGACCCAAGGTAAAATGCTTGAACGTGGCTCTCCCATAGGGACTGGCACTTGAGAGCAGGGAGAACATGCCCATTCCTGTGCCTGTCAACTTACCAGCATATTACATTTAGGAATGTGGAAAGCACAAATGACTGGGCAAGAGAAAGAATCAACTCTCCAAGCTGTGGCACGGCACATAAACCCAAGCCTGTTTGGAAAGGCAAGAACACAATGGATCCCACATTTATACTGAGCCTGTCCCAGCCTGCTGGCAGATGCATTTATCACTGCAGCACTGCAGGAAAAAGAAACTAGAACCAGATATGAAGACCACCTTGCCAACCTTTCCATGCTACTCGCACACAAGCCCCTCTGGAGCAGGGGAGCACACTTCTTCCAGCTCTGTACAGGGTATTCCTCGGAGCAGGGTTGCAGCAAAGCAGACTCAGCACAGTCACATGTAAAATTTGTGAAACTCAATTCTACCAAGGAAGCATTGCTCTTTCAGAGCTATCACCCAAAACCTGCAGGACCTGTAACAAAATGCATGAACTAACTGTATGTCAGTTTTATAAACGGGATGCAGGTCTGTATCAGGTGTGGGAAAAATTTAATGGGGCTTATTTACAAACCAGGAGGGGAAAACTGCACTGGTGGAGGTCAGCAGCCTGGGCACCCCACAATACTGGCCCACATAATTTTAATATCTAAAAGTAAAAAAATATGGCCCATTCCCACTGCCCTCCCCTCCCCCCCAGGTATTTACAAGTAAGATCAGGCAAGATGATACATAAGGAAGATGCACAGGCAGTCTGTGCTTTCAGTCTCCGTTTGATTTCTCCACCTTCCTGCTGACAGACTCCTTTATTGCTTGGGATACCAGCTGGACCTCATCAGTGCTGTCTGTGCCCTCCAGGATGCTGGCACAGCAAACAGCAAGGAGGCTTTGGCAAGCTCTGGCAGTGGACAAAACCTGTATGGTTTGTTGTACACTAAAATGCCAAATGAAAGGATGACAGGTTGTATCATGTGTATTTACAGTCACCCACTCTTCTGGTGCATGTTCCACTGCAAGAGAATCCAGTATCTGCTGTGTAAGTTGAAAACTGTCAGTGTTCGCATTTGGCACAAAAGTGACTTCCCATCTGTGGACTGCAGTGAAACCAGAGATCCCAGATATTAAAAACTTGCACTTACGGGAAGGAACCACTCGTTCCACCTTGGAATATCAACAGCCTTGTGCACTTACAGAAGGAAAACACACAATTACAGCTTAAAAAAATGCCACAAACATTTTGTAAATAAACCAGACTTCATTGCTCTTAGAAATAATACTGTGTCAGTTCCAACTTCAGCTGAAGCCTGCTGGGAGCGGACCAGAAGGTAAGGTTGTGTAGCATGCTGCTTTTGAACATGCTAGGAGGCCGAGTGGAGGAGTCCTTGCAAAGGAATGCGGCAAATGTAAGACATATGGAAACATACTCAGGAACAGGAATGCAGTCTAGGAGACTCAGGCAATTCCAGTACTATGCTTGCAATAATGTGCTGCTGTTAACAGTATGGGAGTCATCTGCCAGCAGCTTCAGTGTAGGGATTAGTCGTCGATAGTTGGCAACCAGAAGGCCTAGAGAAAAGGGAAGAACAAACATCTTACAGAAAACGAATCTTTCCTACAACACACTGCAGGAGCTGATCTCTGCTACCTTCTATAAGCATACAAGGAGAGACTCCCAAAGAGGCAGCACTACTCTCACAGCAGCTGAAGGGTACAATCCTTGCTTTGGTTTGCTCTGCATGCTATCCAGAGCAAGCCACTATTACACAAACTGAAAACACCAACCATATGCAGTAACCTAAAGAACTCATACTTCTGCATGTGCATTCATTCCCTGTTCTGCTTTCGTGTGTATGTTTGAACACTGGCTTGCCAGGTCTGCTGCCCCATGTACCCACTTGCCAAGTGAGGTGCAATCAAGGCAAGGAACAGGGGCCTGGCTCCCACAGAAGCCCAAGGAAATATCCATCAGTGGCACTGGGACTTATGAGATCCATTTCTCAAAATGGTCAGCACCTCACTGAGTTCAAAGGAACTTAAAACACTTTCCTTACCATATTGGAACATGCACTAGCAAAAGTCATGAATTTTGGATTGAACTGCAGACACGTTATAGGGCCTGTGTGTTTCCCATCCAGCACAGCCACCTTCATTCCACTTTCCCCATTCCAAACATGAATCTTCCCATCCTCTGAACCTGCAGGCAGGAGTGCAAAATAAGATATTGAAGATACATGGGAGATGTCAGCAGTGAAACTGAAGAACATTACGCTCTTTTCTGTCAGAGAACTGCAGGAACAAGCATGCCTCATCTTCACAGCTTAAGCTTAAAAATGATCACTAGGGCATTTACAAAACCTCACTTGAATTTACACACCTTTATCCAAATGGCAGTTTATATATTTGCACTGCAGACACTCAGCTACACACCCCAGTGCAATGCTCTTCTGGTGAAGGGGTTTATAGCTACAGTCACCCAGAGGACAAGGAGAGCTGACAGCATCCAGCTGAGGAGGAAAGACCCTTGCCAACATGCATCAGTGTGCAAGAGGCCAGACGCTGGTGTGAGAGTCATGGTTCACGCAAGTTCGCAGTTCAGACAGAAGGAGATAATATTGCACTTGGCAGGCACAAAATCAAATCAAAGGCTTTACTGTTGAGGGTAACCACATTGCAATGCATTAGACCAAATACCAGAAGCTTCACTGGAGATGTCAACTCTCCACATTGCTACAACAGGACAGGGTTTTTTCCCTTAAAATGGCATTTTGCAAATTCTGAGGCTGGGCACTTAATATTTTTATAACTCAATTCTGTTCTAGCCTCGTTTTAAATAAGATTCCTAATAAAAAAAGGCAAGGAATTTTCTTCTGCTTCTGTAGTTACAGCCCTCCAGGGAGGAAAAATTAAAAAAACACAAGTTATAACTTAACCACATGTAAAAACTGAAGAGAAGTAAGTGTTCTGGAACTTCTTCCACTATAGTTTTCATTTGGAAGGGCACAACAGGAAGGTAAATATGTGCAATCAAGTGCTCTCCAGAGACAGACCCAACAAAGAACCCCACCCTTCTCTGGAATCAGGAAGTTCTCAGCTAGAACAAGAAAAAGCAGCTTTGCCAAGACCATCACTCATCCAGGAAAAATGAGGATCCACATACCAATTACCACAGTTAAATGTATTTGATATACCAGCCATATAAATAAGAACAAAAAAGAAGTGCTAGGAGAGGGCAGCACTACACAGACGCATCTGACTTGTGTTCACAGGTCCTGCTGGGCAGCAGAGTGCCTGAAGTGCTTACCTTGGGGGGACCACCCTGCAGCAACAGGCTTTACAGCAGTGGTAACTGCTTTTTCCCACTCACTTCACTCAAGGGTCCCTCTCCCTGCAGGGGAGAGGAAGGGGCCTGGGCCAGAGGAATCATACATTCCAGGCTGATGCCTACTGCTTCTATCAAGGGTTAAGCAGAGCTAGTTCCACAGCCATGAACAAAACACAGCTGCTCCACATGTCACTGGGGCAGGACTACCCCCAAGGGCTGTACAAACACATCAGGCTATGAGACCCATCACAGAAGCACTGCTCATCAGGCAGCGGAGGACAGACCACAACAGACAGCCCTGAAATGCTTTGGGGCAGCCCATGAGTGCACTCTAGCCACAGGATGAGGATCACTGGCATAATTTATATGACGGGTCTCCACACATTACAACAATTTGCTGGGTTCTTATCTTTCTTGGAACAGTATTCCTACATAAAGGAAAAACTAAAAAGTATTTTTGCAGGCCCATCTACATTCAGCCTAGAAAATGCTGAGTGAACTAACAAAAAAAAACCTGCCAATGCAAGGAAAGTTGACAACTGCATTGTATTATTTAAATACATTCTGCTTCCCACATACAACTTAAGTCCTATGTAATACACCTAATTTCAGAGCACTGAAATTCTTTCCAAGAGGCATTATCTTACCTATCATGATGAACTGAGAGTCTGGGGTGAATGATGCCTCCAGCGTGACAGCCTTACTATTATTATAACCCTGTGACACAAAACAGGAGAATATGTAGTAGAGAGTTTGTCCACAGCCATCCCACAACCAAAGGGCAACTGCTCCCAGGTAGCCCAGGCAGCATGCTCACCCCAAATGTATGCAGGACAGCTCCTTTAAAGGCATCAATCAGCCGAATGAACCCTCCATTAGTTGATATGAGGATGAGTTTGCCGTCGTTACTAAACTTCAGGCCTGTCCACTCACATGTTCGATCGTACTGCATCTTAAACGTAGCAAATGGCCCCTTCAAAGGAAAAATGGGAAATACTATGCAGACTCTGCACACAGTGCTGTTAAGAGGCTGATTTTAGCCTTCAGCTGAGGAAACAGTTGGATTTTTCAAAAGAAAGCATTTAGTTCCAAGATACCACAGGAAAGTCTCATGGCAAAAAGATGTCACTGCATGCGTAATATTCAAAGTATGAATTCACAGTTTCCATAGCAAAAAAGAGCCACAGTGAGGCACTTCAACAGCCAACAATCCCATACTCTACCACATTCAACAGCAAAAATTAATTTGAAGTAGGATGTTTTCTCACGAGGCTGCTAAGAGAGGTTAGAGAAAGACCTTCTGCCAGTGTTACTGTCATCTGACTTTTTGAAACCCATGGAACTAACTAAGCTTAGTACTCAGCCAGTTCAGCTGCCACCCAATTATAGCCTCCTTTGAAATTTCCATACTTTCTGACAATTCTCCCTCCATCTTTGCCAGTGTTCTTCCAGAAAAAGCAGCAAGGAAAACAAAACAAACTCCACATCACAACAACAAGAAGCCTAAACAGGAGTCTGAAACAGGCTGAAGAGTTATCAGAAATAAACTTTAATGCTGGTTCAAGAATGGGTTTCAGGATTTGGTGGCAGCATGCATCCTTTTCTGTCCGAGACATGTACTGTCAAACGGGGACCCCAGAGAGTAAGCTAGAGTAAAGAAATCCAGCCTCTGCACACACAGTTTAGACTACTTCTTGGAGGCTAAAAAGCGTAAGAAGTGACGTTAATGTAGCTCACCTTGTCAAAAGAACGGAGGTCATAAAGCTTCACCATTTCAGAATTGACTCCAGCAGCAAAAATTAACCCTTCTGGGTCAAAAGAACACACAGGCTTCCCTTGGAGATGCATTAAACCCTAGAAAACATAAGCAGTCCAAGTTATTTTGTGAAACTGATACATTTCTATCATCACCCTTCAAGCCTACTGCGAGCAGGACAGCAGCCTGTGTGTTGAACAACTTGTTTCAATTGTAAATGTTGAGGTTTTACTGAGGTTCAGAATTCAGCTTCTCAAAAGCAAGTCTGACTACTTCAGGTCACCATATGGAGCTTCCAGTTTGCTGCAATGATGAACTTTACATAAGACCAAATCAAGACCTCATTTGAGCTCACATCCACTTAAAAAGTTCCCAGAGAAGGGAGGATGATGTGGCTGTATCAATAACCATACCAGACAGCATCACAAAATACTGCTGCTGGACTGACAGCAATGCTGTACCAATGATGGTTGTGAAGGAGAGGAAAAAAGGGTAATTTGAAAGCAAGTACAAACAGCTCCAGAGAGCATCCCTGCTTAACTATTCCTGCCTGCTTAATGAAAACTCAAACTTGCTGGAAGCAAACACACCTTACATATTAAAATTGACAGTGCTTATTTTTAATGTCAATTTTTCCTTAACTCACATAGTAGAAAAGACTTGAGAAAAAAATTGGTAAAGGCAACAAGATACGTGATTTTTGTATCCTGACTGGCAGGTCTGTGTGTATTTGCCAAATGTTTTTATGTAACTGTATGCACATAAACATATTGTCAATTTAAAGAAAGATCTGATTTTATTTAAGAAGCTTCTGCATTTCTGAAATATCATTCTTCTTTAGAGACACTACTACTACTATCTTCCCAATTGAAGCCACTTTTCCCTGTGATGTTTGAGGGCTGAGCTGTAAACTACCCTTGCAAGTGGGACACCTCTGGATTGCCGATGGCATTTCCAGGCAGTACGGCTGCCACCTCGTGGGCAAACTGAAAATTACAAGTGACGCTTCCTAAACCGGTTTCCCAAACTTTTTCAGGAGGCAGCTTCCAGTCACAAGTCGTTGTTTTACCACTCTTACAACTACAGGCTACAGAACCGCTACTGAATTTACCATCCTGTCTCATCTGTAGCAACTCTGAGACTGAGGTTCACCCCAAGGGAAACTTACACACTGGCATTAAAGGCGTAAGTCCCAGAGAAAGGCAAAATGAACATTTCTTGTCAGAAAGACCTTGGTGTGGTTTTAAAACAGTTAAAACTAATGTGTAAGAAATATAACCTTTTCTTCATGTTGCATTTACAGTTACATCACCTGGAATAAGTAAACAGTATTCTTTCATTAGCAAAATGGTCTTAATGACAGGAAAATGAGAGCACAATGCTACATAGAACCATGGAATAGTCAGGGTTGGAAAGCACCTTAGGATCATATAGTTCCAACCCCTCTGCCATGGAGAGGGACACCATACACTAGACTATGTCACCCAAGGCTCTGTCTAAACTGGCCTTCAGCACTGCCAGGGATGGAGCATTTATCACTTCTTTGGGCAACCTGTTCCAGCACTTCACCACCCTCACAGTAACTTCTTCCTTATATCCAATCTAAACTTCCCCTGTTTAAGTTTGAACCCGTTACCTCTTGTCCTATCACTATAGTCCCCCTCCAGCATCCTTGTAGTCCCCTTCAGATACTGGAAGGCTGCTCTGAGGTCTCCACGCAGCCTTCTCTTCTCCAGGCTGAACAGCCCCAACTT
>JBCJKH010013288.1:3010-15600 GCA_039877255.1 Loriculus beryllinus | reverse complement strand
GCTGTCTTTCTTTATGTCAGCTTAGTTAAGTGGGTTTAGAAAATGGTATATTGAAACTGGTGTGACTTCCATGTGCACAGGTGGTCTGAGAAAAAGATACATGGGTATTGCTTAAAGTGATTTTTCTCTGCTGGACCAGCAGTTATTTAAAAACAGGTGATTTTCATAATAGTGAATAAATCTTCTATCTCCTAAAGTATATGCAATTATTAATCATTAGTAACTATTAATCTATAATAATAATATATGCTACATGAAAAATTGCATAATTAATATTTTTATTTTATTCAATAACTTGAACAAGAAATGAAACCATGCCATTTCCAGAATGCTGATTCTTTTTGGTTTTTTTGATCCTATGAATACCTTGGAAAACCATTGTAAAAACATTCTGCTGACGTCAATAAATATTGTGATATTTCAGGCATTAACAGATAAAATTGATTAAAAATATTCCTATCAGTAGCTATATCTTTTCTGCTGTGGGGACCTTCAGTGTTTAAATAGGTTAAAAACTGTGCTTGAACTAGCCAAATTTATTCGTTTGAAAGAAGTCTGCTGACTGTACACTAAAACATGACTCTTTTAAAATGACATGCATTAGTCCTGTATACACATCTTCTCACGTTCTTTCTAGTACAGACATCTCCTGAGAATACTTTCCCATTGCTTTCCCAGAAGCAGAAAGATGCTGCATTAAGATGTAGTAACAAGAAAGCAGAGAGTCCACCTCCAACCTTCATTAGGTAGGTTGTGACTTTTCTTTTATTAATATAAATTGCTTCATTACAGGATATCATCTAATTATTTTTGAATTCACAAAAGGATATTCAAATAGCCCTAAGGGAAATTTAAATTTCAGAATTTGCTGGAGAGAGATTGACATTTGAGACAGTTCTCGGGGAGCCTGCTATTGTAGGTAGCCTGAAAATTTTGATAGCTCTGAAATTAAAATTCATCAGACTGACAAAAAGAAGAGAAAGAAATAAAAGAACCTCCAAACAAGGTATATGTGCAAAATCTGTGTTACATAATCATAATGCTAAGAATTGCATTCATCATTAGGGGATTATAACAGAGTTATAAAAATTTTATTGGAATTTTAATAAAAAAAAAATCCTTAATGGATATGGTACAAGGTAAGTGTACTACTACTTGATAGCTCTGATGTATGGAAACTCTAACAGCTTTGAGGTGAACCAATAAATCTCACGAGTTTTTGTTATGATGACTTAGCATCTTGTCATCTACCAGCCATTTCTGAAAAAAACAACACTCATTTCTGTGGAGTCAAATAATTTATAGAATTACTTATACTTTTTTTTTTTTTTAATGATATCCAGAAAAATAGAGCAGTCACCAGTATGAGGAAGAGAAAATTTCAATGTCCATATACATATCTGCAACAGGTTTAAACTAAAACCTCTCACAAGGCTCTAAGTTACAATGTACCCAAGAGACCTGTGCCTTCTCCTTGTTTGACACTGTTCTTTTTTTTTATTATTATTTTATTTTTTTATTTAAACAAGACAGGTAGACAAGAAAACCTGCACTCAGTCGTTCCCTCTCTTTCCTTTTAAAAAGAGAATCATCCATATGGGCACTTACTTCTCATTGCCTGTGGGCTCTCTCTCAGTGGCTATATAAATATTTAAATGCAAAGCAGAATAGCCCTAACCAAAGGTTCTGCAGAAGCTCTGATTCAGAGCAGTGGGTGGCCTGGCCCCTCAATTAACACAGAGATTAAAATCTATGTCCTGAAATGGATTGTGTGGATTTAAACATTGACAGTGTGTTCACACCTTAGACTTATTAGGCAGCAAGAGAACACCTCTTCACCGCATCCAGCAGTCTCAGCTGTTGGGCAAATTTCACCTGCATTTGCAAGTTATTTCAGAAAAATAAAAAGTCAAACTTTTGATGACTCTGTTATTTCACTGCTTTCCTCGTCAACCCTTTCCCTCCAACTTTTGTCACCAACACTCTCTGAAGATGCCTTATTAAAAAAAAGATAGTATGTTTACATTTACCTACTTTATGAATTATTAAACAGGCAGTGTTTTCCTTTTGAAATCACAGGAAAAACAATGAAAAAAGAAGTTGAATACAAGGAAAAATATTGCTGAAGGTAAAAAGGACTTTTAAGAATAACTACCAAAAAACATTAACTCCCATTGTTCTTGTAATTCTGCATCTTTTAAACCAGAGCTTAAACTAAAATTTCTCATTGAACAAAAATTTAGGAAGTATATTAGAAGCTTTGAAGATCTTGCAGTATCATAGATTAGAAATAGGTGAGAGCAGTGTGGGAAAGAACTACCATGTGAAAATTAATAACTGATCAGTTTAATGTTGGCTTGATTTTTATTTCCAATTTCTCAGTGCTTTTCTAGTTTCCTGAAATTGACTGGGTCCTTTTCTCTATCTTTAGGACAGCCTTTATCCATAATATTTTCTTTAAAAGATTTCCTTTCCTGACGTAGTATGTACTTAAGCTGGTACAAAATTGTTTCAGTCAGTAGGATCTATACTTATAATTTGTCAAGGGAAAGAATTCTCTCTTTTATTCAGAGCTTCAAAGAAAGGGTTGGGTTTGTTTTTAAACTAAAGAAAGACTCCTTTAGGGGGGCTGCAGATAAGGGGGTGGAATCTCAGTGCAGCTGAAGCTACAGGAATTTTACAGCTGACATCAATAAAATTAAGGTTTAATTCCTGATTTTCAATTTGGTTCTTTGCAAGTATCTGTGTGTGCTTAATTACATGTGAAAACACTCAGTCTGCATGCAAAAGTCAGGTTTTTGCATGGGCACATGGCCAATTAATATAAGTTTCTTTATTGCTATCACCTGACACTAATGACAAGTAACTTCAGTGCAATACTTCTTGCCTAATTTTATTGACTTCAGAATATGTTCACATGATTAAAGATTGCAGACTGGGCTCAGATATCTTAAAATCTCTTCATCTTTGTACATAGAGTGTGAATTTTAAATATTATACTTTTGAGACTGGCATTTTATTTTATTTTATTTTTTTTTTTTTGCAAGAAAAGATTTTGAGAAACAGTTTAATACATCTAAGAAGAAAGAAATATACTAAAATGCTGTTCTCTAATGATTTTTCTGTGGTATTGTATGCCATTATATGACACAGCCATTTCTTTAGAGCTTTTTTTGACTGTGTAACTCTATGAAAAAGGGACATTTTCATGGATCCACATAGGCTTTTATGGCTCCAGATCTAGCATTTTTAGCACTGTCCTTCTGCTGGAACCTACAACCCCAACCATCCCATTGCCAAACTTCTCAGGTTATTCCCACCTAAAATCTTCTTTGAAACAAATCAAGCTGAGTTAGTTTAAATTCTTTAATTGGCAGTTTGAGTAATCTTGCCTGTTTTTGCCAGAATACCAATTCCTTCTTCCATGACTGAGCCAGAGACAACATTACTTGTAACTGCTGTTCCTAAGTGAATATCTGTCTACCAAATGCATATCTTATATTGAAAGTGCTCCCATTCAGTAAATGTTGTTGAGTTTTTAATTCATTCTAGAAAGCTGAGTTCAATTCTTGGGTCAGCTCAATGAAGTGCCAATATACTAGGCTTTGGCACACTTCGCAATTACAGTTTCCATGGCCATGTATTGTACACCTCTAATTCAAAGTAACCTTAGGGTAATTGATCTGTATGAAGTATTTTTTGTTCCTCAGCATGGGAGAATGACAAACAGAACTTGGCATCTCATGTCAGGTCATACAAGCATCAATTCTTTACATCCAGGGAAGAAATACAGAAATTCCAGTAGGCACCTCAAAATCTTTGTGGATCTGGGCCTATGTAAATTTTAGAGTCCTGCCTTCTGTTGGTTTGACGGAAGCTCAAGATTTCATATTAGTTTCAACTAATGATATGGACAAAAAAGTGGACCAGAAGCTGAACTCTGTATAGGGAAGCATACATTTGCCCAACACTTCACCTTCACAAAAAGGAGTGGAAGCATTGAGAGTGACCCGTTCAATATGGCAATATCTAGTTCCTGCTGGTTTCAGGGACAGAATCATTAAATCTGACTAAAAAGATATTTGTGTTGAAATAGAAATAAAATTTTGAGTGTTGTGGTTTAAGCTTAGCTGCAAATCTGCCATGCAGTCTCTCTCTCTCACTCCCTCCCCTTTTTCCCTCCCCCACTCCTGGAGGGATCGGGAGGAGAATTGAAAGGATGTAACTCCCATGGGTTGAGATAAGAACAGTCCAGTAACTTAGGTATAACACGAATCACTACTGCTGCCACCAATAATAATATTGACAAGGGACACAGGGAAGAGAATACCACTGCTCACCACTCACTGACTGATACCAAGCCTGACCGAGCAGTGATCTAGCCCTTCCAGGTAACAGCCCCCAGTTTATATCGTGGGCATGACGTGCTGTGGTACGGAATACCACAGTGGTCAGTTTGGGTCAGGTGTTCTGTCTCTGCTTCCTCCCATCTTCCCCTCCTCTCTGACAGAGCATAAGACTCAGAAAGTCCTTGGTCAGACTAAACATTTGAGCAGTATCTAAAAACATTGGTGTTATCAGTGCTGTTCCCAGGCTGAAAGTCAGAAATGCAGCATTGCACCAGCTACTGAGAAGGAGAAAAAATGACTGCTACTGCTGAACCCAAGACAGACAGTTATTTTCATGTGGGTCTCACTAACCAAAACAAAACTTGGTTGTACATATATGTGTAGGAAGTTGCTGAATTCTAGACCATCATGATAGCTTATACACTGTGATATGAATTGTATTAAATATATGAAAATGTAAGTGTCTTTGAACTTTTCCAGGATGAAAGTCTCAATTAAACCTTTAGCATCCTTAATATTTCTGGTTTCCCATGTGGGTGATTGCACTCATAGTGTAAGGCAAGATTCATATATTATTAACTAATTAATTAGTTTCTGCCATATGTGAAAACCTGTGCCACAAAACATCTCCCTAGCTATTAAAGGTGACTAAACATATAGACAAAGGACAAAGGGGAAGCGTACTTAAAGTGAGAATTAGACTTTCACTTACGTTTGTCATAATTATAGTACATATCAATTTCAGTTTTCATGAGCAGTACACAATCAAACATGTACATAGTACAATAGAGAAAGTTCCCTGTGGGGTTAAATTTATTCCTACCTTTTATATTCACTTTTAAAAAGTCAGACATAAAATTTATAGGCAGAGAGCAAGGATCATATTTAGCTCTTGGTTACACATGTGAAAGTTTTCTGACTTCAGGAGAATTTCATATGTGAATATGAAACAAAAATGTGCCTCAGAATGTACTTGTCACTTTCCCTGTCTCTGTGGAGAAGGAAGAAAAGCAGGCATACAGAGGCAGTATTGCAGGTTACACAAAGCAATTGGCCCTCTGCATGGAGGAAAGCTTCCATCTTAAACCAACATATCTTAAGTTTCAAACGCTGTTAAAAATAGTATTTGAAGTGGACTGATAACTTGTGATAGATACCATGTGATACTCTTTAGTAATGCATAAAATTTTCACTTTATCAAAATATATAAAAAACCCCTTTCAAATTTAGGACACTAACCTTGCTTTTGCATAGCTTTATCTCTAGAGAAACTTGAATTAAAATATTCTATATAACACTGCAAAATTAACAGAGGCGGTATATGCAAACTCTGACTATGCAGAGTGCTCACTTGTGTGTGCAAAATGTTAGGACAGACTAGAACTGCTTGCTCTAGAAAGAATTGGAACTTTATACCTGTGTTCAAACAAAAAAGCAGGATTGCTATCCTCATTACATTCTCTTTGGAGCGGGTGGTTATGTGCAAAGCACTGAGTATATTGAATATTAATTCCTTCTTAACACAAGAGAAGCAATATGCAGAAATGGTAACTGAGTCATACTACTCTGTGGTTGATACAATTTATTCATGGTACTGTTAGAAGTGGTATCTGAAATCGTCATTTCATGTGGTGATTGCTAATACAGGAGCAATATGTAAAAACTGGAAATTTTTACATAAGCATTAAGATAAAGCTGAAGTTTTTGAAAAACTTACTCTTAGCATTACTCTACTAGTGCATTTTCTACTAAAATGAAAGTAACTTCTGATCAGCAATGAGTACAGTGGAAATTTTCATTTAAATCTTCTGATTTTCAGTAAATGGCTTTTTACCACAAATACGATATTTAATTTTTTTTAAAAGGGGGTTTTCTTCAGCATAATCATTCCATGAGAAAAAGCTGTCAAATATTAAAGAACCTTTCTGATATATTCATTAACATTAAACCCATCTTTGAATGTGGAGGATTTCAAACTCGTTCTTGGCAAAAATAAAAATAATTCAGTTGTAGGATTCACAAAATGAAAAAAAAACCAGTATCATTTTGATTTTTTTTAATGAAGGAGACTTTCAATTTGTTCAGGCAGCTTTGCTGTGTTTTTTTCTGAAAAGCAGAAGACACATGACATTAAAAGCAACTGATCTATATAAACTTTTCCTACTGATTATTAAAAGAACCACAAACCACATTGGAAAAACTATAGCAAAGCAGGAAAACCTATCACTTCCATGTGTTTCAAAAGCCTCCAGGGCTTTATTGCCCTTTCTTAAAACACCATAATCAAGAACAACTTGATAACTAAACTCCAGTCTTGATACCATTGTCTTAAAAATTAAGTTGCTTTGCAGACCTGATACTCTGTAGGGTTCAAATTTATAGAACTTTTTTTTTTCTAAACAGTTATAAATATTTACAATCTTACATTGCAAAATACTTGTCCAAACAATTGTCATATTAACTGTATGGAAAACAAGAAAGAGGATGTCTTAAAACTGACAAAGCAAAAGCACGTAGATATTTTTTCTGACTTTATACAAGGTACAAAAATATTACAGACAGAGTGTTTTTATTTTCTTAATACTGGACAGGTCTGTGAAGCCTGTTTTGCCTTCTTTTTTTTTTTTTTTCCTTTCATGTGCAAACAAGGTAATAGTTTTTTAGTGCATTTACACAGTCTCCAGATGAATAAACCAAAACATTATCTCTCTACACACTGTTGAATGTTTAGACTGTGTTCATACTCAAACCCTTTAAGTCTCTCTCAACCCCTTAAATGCATACAGAGAGGGAAAAGTTGAAGGGTAACTTTGTAGTGGATATCAAAGTCTACTAAATCTCACTGGAGGCTTGGTAGCTGGGTGTCATGCCATGTTTTAAAAGATGTCCCTCTAGGCTCATGAACTAAAGAAGTCTGAGGTTTAGACAGGATGAGAACTTGCAGCTCTCATTTAATAAACTATTTCCCTGAAACTACCCCTACAAGACTTTTGCATGTTTTTTCCCCTATGACACTTTACATTAACTTCCATTTATTATCTTTATCAACAATGAAGGCATGCTTTGATTTTCCATGTTTAAAATATGAGGGTAAATATCATAATTGAAATAGCCAAGGAACACCCCTTCTCAATTCTTTAAGCAGGGTTGGTGTATTACCTGTATATAAGTAACTAAATAGCATTCAATAAGTAAATACATACATAGAATGTAAATACATTTTGTATTATAATACTTTTTTTAGGTGGCCGGAAAATATGTTAGCCAGAATAAGATTTTTGAAACTCACTCTCCCTTTGACCCTTCAGAAATACAAAGAAGAACAGATTTCAGGTGAATTACTCCTCCTCTACCTCTTGCAATGGGACAAATTATTTTAGGAAAGAAATCTTCAGTTCATAAAGCCCATGAGACATTGCTAGCTCCTGAAACAAAGAAAATGAAGCTCCTGCTCACTTAAGACCATAACACTTGTTTTTAACATGGCTCTACTGTTTACTTAACTTACTTGTATTTAAAAGTAGATTGGCAGTATGTAAGTTCTCTTGATTTAAAGAAAGCATTGCCTAAGGCTTAACAATTGCAATCCCTTTTCATCTCTTTACAGAATCTTGGCTACTCCTGGGATGTTTTGAATTAGATGCTTTTCAAATTAACAGCACCAATTAAAAGTGATCAGGGTTTTATTCTCTTTTCAATGAGTACATAGAAAGCAAGATTTTTAACACAGCCTTAAATTAAAGACTAGAAGTAAAAATTTCCCATACTGTTCTGTGCCAATGAAAACCAGTCAGTATGTGGACATGCACTTTGTAGGTGCAAGAACAAAATGTAGTTATGTTATATCTCAGTGCTAAATTGTATGTGAAATTGATTCTTAAAATAAATATACAAAGAATATGTAAGTTTATAGCCTATACTGACGATATCAGAAAAGAAATGAGATAATACATCTTGTTTACTGAAGAGGAAATATTTAGTTCCATCCACATCTGAAACAGAATTCTCTTTTATTTACTTGATGGTGAATAAAGAGCAAGTAACATTTCTTTTTTGTGTGGAATTATTCTTTTTGTGCCTTGGTTTGAAATATTGCTTAATATTGGCTCTTCCACAAAGAAGAGTATACCATAAAGTGCAATTCAAACTACCTTTTGTGAATGAAAAATAAGATACGCAAAACAATTTTATTTAATCTAAGTTTATTGGAAAACCTGCTGCAGAAATTATTCAAATTTCTGTGACAAAATACAGTTGAATTGGGGCAAAAATCTAGGTTGTTTAGCTTTGTTTGCGGCCCCCTTCCCTCCCCGCCCCTCCCCCCCCCCCTTTCCTTCTCAGAAGGATGAAACTCTACAATTTCATTTTGGAAAAAGAAGTGTAGTGTAGCTAAAGAGGAATCTCTCCCTTGAGATCATGGATCTCACTGGAATGTATGCTGGGACCATGCTTTGTAAGTTGGCCTCAGATATATATCTGAATCTTTCCCTGAAGGTTTTCATTCTAAAGACACTTGTATTTCCTAAATGAAAGACATTCCCACTGAAATATTCTTAAGAATTAAGTGTTAAAGACTGAAGGCTTCTTCTGATTCAAGCAAATAAAAAATCCAGTACAGCAGTGAGAATGAAATCCCACAATTCAATTTAGAACAGTCACCTGCAGTATTTTAACAGTAGTTTAATTTCCACGTGTCCCTGGCATTGTGACTAATACTACTCATTCTGCTTAAGAATAGTGGCTGAAGGTGGAGAGGGGAGGGGAATTTGTGCACAAATTTTGGATTACTCTGTGTTATTTTAAGCCAGGCGATTTCATATAGACACCTCAGCAGTTCTAGCACAGAAACAAAATTGTCTTTCTACACTATTTTTTAATTCTAATAGCTAGTAAGTGTTTGATTTAGAAAACACTGGTTGCAATTCTGTGGTTTGTGTCATGCTAGGGGTTAGGCTAAGGAAATATAATGCTTCTTCTAGCCTGGAAACTATGAATCCATAAAAGCTGGATTAGATTAAAAGTGATGACCTAGAGCTAAAATACTCTATGTGCTATTAATCTTCTAAAAGAACTGGACCAGTAAATATTTTTTTTCCCTCTATTTTATTTTTCTCTGCTAATCTTAATATCAGTAAAAACATTTGAAAGTTCAATGATTTGGTGCAGTTGATACAAACAGCTAAGTGCTCTAGAGCTTTTATGGATCTCTCTTGAAAGACACTTTCTTCTTATCACCTCAATTTTTTACCATATTTAATGTAATAATTTTACTGCATTGAATTTGTTTCTGTCACATGATTTTTAATCTGAATTGTAACAAATTGTCAAACAACTAAGCAGTTTTGTAATCAGAGCTGCCACAGGAAGAATTGTACGCTCCTAACTAAAGCCTCATCTGCAAACTTTCAACCACTTATGCAGTATGCTTGAGTCCCAGTGATGACAGCAAGACTTCAGCACATATTTATGCAGTAAGTTGAATGGCACTACAGTTGCCGACCTCCCCAGTGATACTTTTATGGTTGTATATGTGTAAAAAGATGGTAACTTCTGAGGATACAATATGAGAGAAGATAAGAAAAATGGGAATGAAACTAAGGAAGGAGAAAACCAGGCTTTCACAATCTAAAAAATGCTCCTCTGACTCGTCCTGACACAAGGGAGAACATAGACAACTTTCTGCTGTCTGAGAAGTGGTGCACCAAGATTACCAGAGTAATTATTTAAGGTAAGGAAATAACTGGTGTTTGGCATAAGCTGAAGAAGCATCCCAGCACTGCATCATGAATTTTCATAGTAAACAAGTTAAGGCAGCCTTCTTGGATGCCCTGGACTGAAACTTGAAAGAATCTAGAACAAGAAAAAAGAGAAAGTTTCTTCCATCCATAGGCTATGCCTGCCTTATTGCAAAGCTTGGAAGGGAGGAGACAGAAAAGTTGTCACCTTTTTAAAACAGATAGGTGACAACTCAATAAAAATGTTCAATAAAACACTAGTTCCGTATTACACGGTTCCACATTCATTTTCATCTATATATCTCTAAACTTTAAAATATAGCATAATATCAGTAGTTGATATGCTTAAAATTGTCATTCCTTCATGAGACAGAATTTGATTGTGTCTCATCCCTTTAATTCTAGAATGGAAATAGAATTAATATATGGCAGAAGCTGCAAAAAGAAGCTGTGAAACTCAGAAAAAAATGTAGAATTCAAATTCTATTTAAGCTCTAGTGAGTTGCAATAAAAATTACACTATTTCCACACGAATAAGCAACATGACAAGGCCTATAGAAGAATGAAACAAAATTCACAATACATGAAATGGACTGAAATCTGTAAAACTGACAGGCTTCCAAATCTAACCACAAAATAAGAAACCATTGTGAGGCACCACATTCCAATTAAAGTTTTTGACCTGACACTGTTTGACAGTTCTATCAATTATCAATAAAGAGAAATATGATGGAGTTTTCAGAACAATAAGCATCATAAAGGATCACCTATTGATACAATGTAGTCTGAAACACTTGATAAAAGGGGCCTTAAATGTACAGTATACATGTGTAGCCAAATGCAGCGACAATTTCAGGAACAAAGTAGGTAGCAAATATGACCCAACTGGAGAAGTCTACTTGGGCACTGAAAGGGAATTTGTAGAGCGTTTGACGTTCACAGTGGATTGTTCATTGGATACAGATGTGCAATGTAACATACAACTATAGATTTATAGAGATATATAGAACTGTGAGTACAGAAGAATGAAGAAATAGGAAGAAATTTATTACCTTTGTCATCAGCACACTAGTAGCAGGCATATACTGTCTTAAATTGTTTAGTCCACAATTGAAGGATTGCAGCACACAGGAAAAAAGAAAATCAGAAAACAATGATTAGGTTGTTTTTCTAATGCAAGCATGCATTTTACTGAGAGGCTCAAGAATTCAACTTTATTTAACAGAAAGATAATGGTATCACAGTTTGAATACTTCCATGAGGAACAAATAATAGAAGGCTCTTTGGTCTCTCACACACAAATATAATCCAACAGATGCAATTTTGAGCTGGATAAATTGTGATTACAAAGTTGAAGATGGGTTAATTTGGACCACGCATATGTTTACCTGTTAAAGTCAAATAACCACAAAAATGGTGTATCTAGACTTGTAGCAAAATCTCTGTCACTAGCAAAGTTTACATGAAAAAACAAACAAACAAACAAACCATTATAAATATTACTGGATTTAATTAGAGCAAGGTTTGTTCTTTTTATTCCTGTTCCTAGCATTATTACTTTTCAGTCTTAATTTCAATCTAATGTAGCCTTCTGCTTGGAAATTTCTAAAGATTCTTTTTGCTTGTTTGTTTTTAAGATATAGAAAAGACACCTAAATATTGTGCGATACATTTTCAATAACACTAATTAATATGATATAAAGCTAAAATGATTATTTTTTAAAACTGAATCAAGCTACAAAATGCATAAATATGGATTTTGGAGCTTTCTTCTGCAAGCAAAAAAAAAAAAAAAAAAATCTGTTCATATACAGAAGTCCTTCAAAGAAGAAAGAAAACATGATGACATTTAATGACTTTTCTGTCCATAAATCTCAGAAGTGCTCTGTGACACAAGAAATGCGTTTCACTTCATGTTTGTTGTCCATCAAGTACTATATCATACACAGATCAGAAGTTAGATTCTTGATTGAAGACCCGTAATCCTGCTAATTCACAGTTCTTTGAGAGTATAATGGAAAGAGAAAAAGATAGTGAAATGCAGTTCATAGGGAATCAGTGAAGCCTTCCTTCATTAGTACAGAAACACCAGATGCTAGTTCAATTAATCTCAACAGTTCACAAGTGTTCAAAGGATTTTTTTTAATTTTTGTCTTCCCTTTGTCTCTCTACCCCCTTTTCTTGAAAAGGAAGACATTCTGGATGCCATTATTTCAGAAAAAGAACTTCTGTTAGTAGTCTCAGGTAAACAAACAATTCTAATATTATAAGAAGACAACTACATATTCAGTATATTAATTTCTGGCAAGGAAAGAGTGTATGTAGGATTAAATGACTCACAAATAATATCCAATCCTGCTGTATATTATTTCTATATTTATTTATTTATTTACATTCTGTAATGGTTATATAATTTACAAAAAAAAAAAAAAGAAGAAGATTTTGTGGTTAATTCTACATTTTTATTACAGTGTGTAGCAAAGTGAACTAAAAAACCACCTTTCAA
>JBCJKH010013287.1:0-25422 GCA_039877255.1 Loriculus beryllinus | reverse complement strand
AAGAAATTCTTTCCTGTTAGGGTGGTGAGGCACTGGAATGGGTTGCCCAGGGAAGTTGTGAATGCTCCATCCCTGGCTGTGTTCAAGGCAAGGTTGGACGAAGCCTTGGTGGCATGGTTTAGTGTGGGCTGTCCTTGCTTGTGGCAGGGTGGTTGGAACTAGATGATCTTAAGGTCCTTTCCAACCCTAACTATTCTATGATTCTATGATTCTATAGTGGAGATAAGCATGGCTAGAAAGAATATACCTAGATTATTGTAGATCAGGGGACATTCTATAGCTGGAGTAGGGGCTGGAAGCTGCAAAGCAGTTTGGGTGGAAGAGACTCTAGTCTGAGGTCAGAAATTATGGATTAGAGCTGATAACACCATGCACAAAAAGGGACAGAAGTATTACAGAGTTTCTTGGAAGCAAACTGGAATATTACTTTCACAAAACCTTTGGAAATGCCAATGTATGTGAAGAGTGTTTGTGGTTAGAGTCATATTAATCGGGGGTTTTTTTCCCTCTTGTAATTTATACTTAAGTGGATATCTTTGAATTTTTTCCCCTATTGCTTCCTTTTAATACTACTACTGAGATTAAACTGACCTCTTTTCTTTTAACATAGTCTATTATCTGTCTAATTTTTACACCAGTCTTTCTACAAATAATTATTGATGTTTGATTGCTAGCTTTTCAGAGTAATACATTCCTTTCTACAACATTATGTATCTGATAATGTCAAAAGTTATTAAAAAAAAATTGGATTGAACAGATTTAATGATTTTATTAACTTTCCTTACATTTTTGTGTGTGTTCAAGCATTCAGTTATCATGAATTTAACTCTATATAATTAAAATAGCTTAATATGCACAAAAGAAATGCCACAATCATTAGTGTAATGCACATGATCCATCTTGTTTTCTGGTAAAGTGTGGGACATAAAACCATAGCAAAGTGGATAATTTTATTAACATTCCAAGCATATGGATGGAAAATGCGAACAAATGCTTCCAGGACCCTTTGAAAATTTTCCCTGTATCTTGTGAAGACGTTCAGGCAATCTTCCCTCTCCCCCATCTCCACCTCTGTTTCTAGGGAAATTTGAAGGCATACCAAACCAGAAATGCATACTGTACATTGTCAAAAGACAGTACCAATTTCACAAATGGCAGGCACTTTGTTTTCAGGTTTTCCTAATACTTTAAGAACCACAGACTACATTAAATACTATGTGCAGCTTCTGGCTACAAGCCAAAAGGAAGCCCAGATGACATTTAGTGCCCTTGTCTGCAAACTGATAAGAGAGTCTGTATTCTCTAAACTCTTTAAGTGCTCAGTGTCAATCTGGAATTTGGTAACTGCTGCCTGAACAACTTAGGTTATTTAAAAACGCACACTTAGCTCTAAGAGGTTTCCAAGCATTTTAATGCTGGGGTATTTGAACAGAGTAATAGGGTGCTTTTAAAAAAGCTTTTTGCTTTGCAACTTTATCTTCTTCATCTTGTTCAAATATTATTTACTTTAGAATCCATCTGATAGATTCATAAAGTTAAACATGCTACTCAATAAAATGGGACAGGGCTCTGACAAGCCTCAGGAAACTTTAAAATGTTTGAAGTGTTTAGACTTTATTATATCACAAAGTAAATTTTGCACAGTTTGAGTGTGTGCTCTGAGATCACATAAAAATGCTAGACAGAATTATTCCTACCCAGTCATTTGACCTACCCAGAACTGCAAGTTTGTAATGTCATACTAATAAGCCTGTGTGTTTTCTCCTGCCTAGGAGCTCCAGGGTTGTGGTAAATCTGCATGAAAGTGCTGTAATTTCTCTACAGGATAATCCCAAATATCACTGTAGCAGAGTCTTAGTCCATCCCAGATAGGATCTAAATTGCCTGGTCTTTGTCTTGCCTATAGATACACAAGTACATCTCTTAACTCACTACAGGCACTCCTACATCTTGCCTGCAATGAAATCATGCTCGTTTAGCTCTTTCCTCTCCATCAGCTCTTGCGGAGCTGCTGTAGGGAGGGGGATCACAGTTGTTTAATAAGGATCTGCACAGAATTGCACTGCATCCCTAGTTCTTTTCATTAACTAGCATTTAAGTGAAACATTCTGTGCCCATGGGGTGGACGGAGGATTTTCCACCATCTTCCAGTGAATTAATGGAAATTTGAATTTCCAAGAAAATAAACTAATTCTGTGCCTGATCTCTGCAGGAAGAAGGAAATTTACAGCTAAAAATAAAAATAAGGCAACTTCTGGGGCTGAAATAATGCAAATCCTAAATTCCTAAATCTTACATCTTCCCATGAGAAAGCTGTAACAAGTACACATTGTACCTCTGCTTTTATCTGCAGAGGGTCATCTGTCAGCAAACTCAAATAATTTCCTTCCCCTGTCCCACACCAGCGAGACTGGGAGTAATTCCTTTGTCTTAACATTAGCACCTGTTGGAATCACACAAAATGGATGAAGATTCAAAATTATTTTGTCTCCACTGTAGTAGCACCCAGTGCAGAGTCTGAAAGATGAAATCCATACACAAAGTGCATCAAATGGTGTTAACATAGCATAAGATAACTACCACTTGGATCCACATGGCTAACTCCTGGCCCCAGCTGCAAGCATCTACACTTCACGGAGGTGGAAAGCTTCACCCCAAAGGATGAACCTTTCCTTATTTGTTATAAATCTTAAAATGCCTTGTAAATTTCAAAAGTGCCAAGGAAAGTTGATTTGATTATATTTAAAAAGATATTTGGTTGAGTTGGACTGTTATTAATCTGAATTTCATATCATGGAAACCTTATGCTAGATTCAATTACAAAAAAAATTATCCAGAGCTGTTAGTCTGTTTTAATATAATAAAACTTCAATTTTCCAGTTAAGAACAAAATTATATAACAAAAGCAATATCTATGAAAATTACTTAGGGCTTCTGCAGCTGAAAGCAACTCAGTATACCAGGTCTGTAAAGCAAGGAGACCTAACATGACCTTACATGACCTGAATATAAGGAAGAGCAGAGCAAAGATCAGAAAGGGGATCGCAAATCTAAGTATAGCACTGATCATGCCACTTCTTCAAAGCCCTTTCCAGATGTGGTGACTTCACAGGGTGCAGAAAAGAGTCAGAAAAAGATTTTTGATATTGAGACAATGCCTTAGGGTGCAGTGCTTTAAACTGCTCATTCTGGCTGGTTATTCAGACAAAAGACAGAGATGATTTTGTCAAATTACATAGGATATTCAAGGACTATTCAAAAGAAGAAAGTCATTGAAAGGGGAGAGGGAGACACAGATTTGTATCTGTGCAGATGATCATATTGTAGAGCAAACTTTCAAAGTGGATAGGTTATTTCTATGTCTCGATGCCTTCTGAACATCAGATTTGAAATAAAGGTAGTAAATGCTAACACTGAGTGTAAACTCAGAACAACCTACCCATGTATCATTAGATACGGTAATTGGATGGCCCACCTGCATGCAAAGATCATTTCTAAAGTGGATTGAAGGATGAGATTTTGCAGATGGAGAGATGAGATAACATGGCTGTCTAAAAGGGAAAAGAGAGAGCAGGAGCTAGTGAGGTTAGAAGGGAGAATCATATTGAACTAAACCATCTGTGATTTGTAAATCCAGTAACATTCCACCAGTTTAAAATATTTTATAGCTTTTTCTTGAGAGCCAGGATAGAAGGATGAAGATTGAAGAAGAGCTGTTGAGTGGGAGAAGCTCTCCAGCTAAGAGAAGGAGTTGCGAGTGTGTGCATGAGTTCACCTCACTGTGCATTGGCTTGCCCCTGGGTGGTTTCTATCAGGTCAGGCATGGAGTGAAGCATACTGCTTCCAGTGAGGAGCGGCTATGGAATGGATGATGCTGATAGTGTGGCCTTCGAGGGCCATTCGTGTGGTTAGGTTTTATGCTGATGCTCAGGCAGAGTTAAGCCATTTCACACATCCAACAAGAGCTTTGAGGCATTGAAGTTTTGAAGTTTGCAGACTTCAGACGTGGTGAAGAGCTTGCATGCCCCAAACTTTTTCTAACTAAATCAGCTCCTCTAATAAAACATACGATTTCTCCCTAAAATCATCACCTTGCTTGTATTTGGCTCATTAAAGTGTGTATTATGTGAGGATGTGTATTCTATACAAAAATTTGATTTGAGCCACCAGGTTTTCTTTCTCCTTTTGTACATTCTGTTGTTTGGGGGCTTGTTTTGGTTGTATGCTTGAGTTTGGGTTATGTTTGAGTTTTGGTCACAAACTATGAGGTAACTCAATTTTTTGAAGAATTTTGTCCAGGCTTCCTGAAAACAAAAATGCACAGACCTGAAACATACATCTGGATTGAGTTGAGACCTTGGAGTGAAACCGCAAACCACAATAATTTCTTGTGGTTTCTAGTAACACTGGTATTAATATCACCTTGAAGGTATGTAGCATAGCCCTGAGTTGCAAAGGCAGATCTGCAGCAGTATTTTGGGCTGCAATCATACCACCAGCTGTTCAGTAACCTCTGCTCTAACAACAATTTGAGGTGAAGTGTCCCAGAAGAAACCACTAGAGATTCAGTTCTAGGGAATGAGATGAATGCTTCTTTAACAATACTGAATATACAGGGTTCAAAAAGTAAGAAAGAAAATCTAGAACAATATGGAAATTCCATCATCCTCAGCTAGCTGTTCTAAAAAATTCCTGACAGTGTAATTTTGTTCTGTTTGGTGCTGCAAATCTTGCTTCCTGTACAGTTTATTTTCTTGCCCCTAGGGTTACAATGTGGGCCTTATATGGAAAACATTTCTTCTATTTCTGTCCATGCTAGAATAGCACAGGCTTAATCAACAAGTCTGATCCAATGACTTTTGCATTCTTTCATCATTACATATAAAAAAAAGAGCATAAGGTTTTGATTAAACAACAACAAAAAATAAATTGTAATTAAAAATCCAGAAAACAAAATATTTAAATGAATGAAAGCATTATAAGAGAGAGGATGTAGTTGTATAGTGTCTTGTGTTCATGTGCTATGACAAATTCAGGCTCTTTCCAGAGGAATAACTCAAATAGCGAGTATGCAAAGTGTGTTGAAGGGCTCAATGAAAGCCAAATTGTTCTCTGAAAACTGGGATTCCTAAAATCACATCTTCTGGAACAGAGGTAGAATACACTGCTTAGGGAGTGTCATTATAGGGTTTTTGACTATTATAAGTTCATTCAACTGGAATCCTTACATAGATGTCAATTTTAAGATAGGACAGCTCACCTTTTAGTGAGACCTACCATCGTTGTAGCAAGAGTCTGGTGGACCAGACCCTGTATTTTGATAGCTGTGTTTAGGTGTGATGGATGCTATCAGGCATATCTGCAAGGCTTGGACTAAACTTGTTCAACCCCTGCTTCTCAATGCCCCCCTTTCTAGATCAATCATACTAAATACATAAACTTGAGATTTTTGAAATAGAAAGTAACTAATAACTGCTGGGGACTTTAGATAGTATAAATAAATTTTAGGATTAGTTTTGCATTGGCTGTAATGGAAAAGCTACAAGTTAAATTTCAAAACTGTTTGTCAGACTGAAAGCTGAAAGAACTTCCCTAGTTCTTACACTTGAGGGAAAACTCACCTAAATCTGTAATAGATTCTGTCTGCAGTGAGTATTCAAAGACATGCATCTGTGTCACACCTGCCAAAATCATACAAGTGCAAACGGACACTTGTCTATGCAAACTGTGTTTGTTGGCATGCAACAGATCACTTCAGAATCACTAAGTGCCAGTCTTTATTTTCGTAGGAGAATTATCTCTTTCTCCTCAGGTAGTAATTTTAGAAAATAAAATAAATTGTCCCTGTATACAACATTATTCTATCTAAACAACCATAGTCAGTTTTGAAGAAAAATTAGGAAAAAGCATATTGAAATTGGGGATGAAAAAGGACTTTCAGGACAGTCTTCAGCTGTCCTTCAGCCTAATTCAGTCAGTTTTGCCACCTCTTTTTATATCTGAGTTACAAAGTTATTTCATCATCCTTTAGGGGTAGAAATGTGTGATCTATCCCATTCTTTCTCATCCTACAAGGAAATCTCAGATTAGAATACGTGGGCTTAATGCTGCTCGCAAGCTGGCCAAGAACAAGTCTTTTCTCATCTGGCAGTAGAGAGGTGTGAAGAGCTCTGCTGTGCTCTGAACGTGAAGGAAGCATGCAGCGATGTGGTGACTAGATTTCATCACGTCAGAGGGCTGCAGCAGTTTATTTTTAAAATGCAGACATTTCAGAGCAGACAAAGAGGTGCAACAATTTGCTGCTCATGGATACCTCCTATTTTCGGAATTATACCAGTGCTGGGTAGTGGCTCACTCAAGAAGAAAACCATTCCTTATTTTTCTCCATCTTCTGAAGCGAATCTGAAAATTAAACAACTCTGAGTATTTTTTTTCCCAGGTCATGACAGGGCTGTTTTTTAGTGATGCAGAACAGAGACATAGAAATCTTCTGAGCTGACAGATATCCCCTATTTCCTTAAAAAATAAAAGTCTCAAGAGGAGAAATTCTCTCATTTTCCCCAAAATTTGCCAGACTATTCCCTCTATCAGTTTCTAATATCTTCCCTCATTTACCAGCACAGCTTCAAAAATTAATTATGAGAGAAAAAATCCACATGGATTCTCCATATACAAAAATACCATTTTGGATCTCCCTTCACCCTTCTCAGAAGCTCTAGGTTTTGATTTGTTTTGTTGGGGTTTTTTTGTGGGAGAGTTTTGGAGGGTTTTTTTGTTGGTTTGGGTTGGTTTGGTTTTGTGTGTGTGTGTGTGTTGTTTGGAGGTTTTTTTGTTGTTGTTGTTGTTACTGGTTTGTTGGGTTGGGTGGTTTGTTTGTTTTTATTTTCAATTCTAGGATTCCATTTCAAAACTGATTCCATGAAGCATCAGTTGTAAGGGTGAGAATCACACATTTTGTATAGTAGTAAACCGTATATAAATGGCACCCTGATGTTTAGGAGGGCTGTCTCTTGGCTGGACTTGGCAGTTACAGCAGTGCTATGACACTGCTGTTTTCATGACCCAGCTGCCATGTAGCAATCTGTGCTCTGCTTTGGGAAAACCACAAGAGCTGATCAATAGTAACACATCTCTGGCTCTCCTTCCTTCTCACTTAACTATGGTTTTTTGGTGTAAAGGACTAACCAGGCACGGTCTTAGCTCTGTGAGTCAGAACAACTGACTTAATTTCTGGCATTGATCTCCAATCTAAAACAGATGACACATTTTTGCCGCACTATTTCTTTACCTGCAAAATAAAGGAAGAGCCACAGAGGCATGAATGCTTTGAAATTTTTATGTTATCATTCTGAAAAAGTGATTTTATTATTTAGAACTACCTCCTCGTCTTCCACAGGTGGATGAAAGTCAATACTTTTTAGACATGCTTTTGCAGTGCTGCAAATGGAGAAGAGAGTTGCCCCTTATGTAAAGTTTGGAAGATGCCTTTGGCTGGTGCCTGCTAGGGAGGTGTCAACATCTCCCAGTGAAACTTTGGCAGCTTGAGGCCTCTCAGAAGACTGCCATCAGGGCAGGAGCCCCATTTGCTGTGTGCCAGGACTGATTCTCTGGTGTCTCACATCAGGTATGACTTTTTACTCACTGTGCAAGTACTGAGCACTGTACAAGACACTAGTAGTATGGGGTGGTAAGCAAGGCAAATAAGGCAGCAGAGAAATGAGAACTGCTGAGATTCTGGGCTGGTTTTATGGCTGCACCCCTGGCAGTGGAATTGCATTTCTATAACTACTATATAGCCAGAAGCATTTGGGAGGGTTTCCAAGTATGTAGTAGCTGGAAACAAAGAGTAAAACCTTTCCAGAAGCCAGAAACCATTGATTTCAGTCAAAATATTTTTTCCTGAAATGTACAGCCTGTGAGAGAAGATTTCCAGTAGTCATTAAAGGTGCCCTAGAGGTTACCAGAAGTGAAGTGTGAATTAAGACTAACATGGGGTATTGTAGTAGCCGAGATAAAACACAGATTCCCTCTGAAGTCATGATAAGCCTGTCTCCTAAGAAAATAATTCTTTGTATATCTTGCAGGCTCTTGCTTCAACCAAATAAAAGCTTGAAGGTATATTTCTTTAATGTTCTGAAGATACTTAAAAGCAATAACATCTAGGTGATCTGAAATGCCTAATGACAATCTTAAACTCATGCTCAAGAAAGTCTTTGAATTCTAGCAAGAATAGCAGCATTTTATGATTCTGGAGGTATATAAATTAGTATAAATATATATGTTGTAGAAGCATACAGACAGGATGGAGATATACATTTGGGACATATATTTAATAGAATATAAAAATACATTACACAAACAAATCCTCTCTTTACCATGTGCTATAAAAAAATTGTTCTTTGATGTCTTCTGAAGCAAGAGACATTAACTCAGCTTACTGCCTTTCTTGTCCTGTTAAACAGAGAGACATAACTGCCTCAGAGAGGAGAAGTCATGATCATTTCCAGATCAGGAGGAGGCCAGTAATTTTGATGATCTATTTTCTTTACTTTATACATACTAAGTAATTTGGTTTAAAAACAGTTAAGCCTCTCTTGTAGCTGTTTTAGTTTGGACTTTTCCTTTTGCGGGAAGAGGGCTAGCTACTGTGAGAGTTGGACAACTCCAGCTGTTGCATCTCTGAACCTGGGGAGCTTTTTTCATTTGATTTATTTATACACACTTCCTTCCACCCTGATGTCCTGCACTGGTGAAGAAAGGAGGTGCTACACCCATGGAGGAAAAGGATACCCCCAGTCCTTACCTGGGTAATCAGATTGCAGATGCTCAGCATGGTGAAATGCCAATAGCGTGAAGAGTGTGAAACAAGAGGAGACTTTCCTCTCCAGCTTCCTCATACTGTGTCCCTCCTCCTCCTCATACCCTGTCCTCTCTCTGCCTGGCCTCATGTACTCACCACAATGTGGTTTGTCCAAAGAAAGCTGAGTCAGAGCGAGGCACTAAAAGCAGGGATTTATCTCCTCTTTCCATCAAGCTTGCCTGCAGGAAAACTTTCTCTGTGGCAGCTGCTGGTTTAAATGAAGCAAGTCAGTACATTTCTTTGATAGCATCTGCTTGTTTTTTGCTCCCCATGCAAAAGCTGATAGGCTCAGCCCTGAGTAGCAGACATCCTCTGGACGCAGGCAAGCATAAATTGAGGTCTCTGCCTAAACACAGGCTATGAACCTCAGCAATCTTCTGGTATTTTTTTCAATTTAAAATTGATAGTACAGTTGTGGTGTGCTGCTTCTGAGACAGGGCAACTTGGAAAAACACATTTCTCCATATTCTTTTCCTTTCTGCCAACTGTCTTTAGGGAGGCTTCTGAAGCACCACGCCAGGCTTGAGGGTGAGCACAGCAGCTGAGCCCACCAGGATTTCTGAACTGGCATCTGCAACCCTGCTTGGAAACTAAGATACCCTGGAGCTTGTCAGGTTGTGTTTGTGCCTGTCTGACCAAAGGAAATTGGCTGGGACAGGGACGTATGCAGCATCTTCTGCATGGGGAGCTAATGATACAAAGCTTATGAAAAAATGAAAGTCTGGGTTCTGCTATTTACCAGAATCTTTCACACAAAATGAATCTGATGTGCAGACAGGGGAGTGAGTTAATATATATCTGGGTATGAGACATATCAGATGTGTCCATAACACACTACTGAAATCAAACACAGCCCTCACCTGTGCATCTCTCACTTAGCCTCCATGCGTGTGCTTTACTTTATGGACTGTAACTCACCTTTAAGTTCCCTAGTGCCTGTTACCTCACTTTCTTTCTTATTTTTTTCAGGCTGCCTTTGTCTTGTTTATAGGCTTTCTTTCTGTTCTTGTACTTTTTCTGAGCCTTGCAGTCCTAAGCACTCTTACTCTCTTTCCATCTTTCTTCTCTCTTTCTCCCATCCTTTTCCCCTCCACTTTATCTTATGTGGCTACTGCCATGCAGATATTTTTTAAATTTAATATAAAATGAGCTGCTTCCAAGTCTCTTCCACCATGGACCTCCTTGACCCTGTCATTGTGTTTGACCTACACTGTGAAAAAGGTCATCTGCAAGTATTCCTGTTCCCTGCAGCGCAGAGCAAGTTCTTTTGCCTTGTAACCTTAATCAGATGAGGGCTTCACTCTCAGCACTTGCTCCAGTCAACCTTCTTCCCAATTGGTCAGCCTTTGCCTGTTTCCCAACTAAACCAGGCAAACCCTTTTTGCTGGTTCTTGGTGCAGACCTGCAGTTTTACTGGGAATACATATGCCCTTCTGTCTATCGTAATTAGTGCATACATCTAGTCTTTGTTCCACTGCCTTCACATATGGCTTCATGAGCAGCAATTATGCCATTATTTCAAAATTCTTAGCCAGTTTGTGAGGTACAGGTCCAGATGTACCATGTCTTAAGCACCAGCTTTGCCACAAGCATGTATGTAAGACAGAGGCAGTAGCTCAACTGCTCTCTAGGAGCTATGTGTACTCATTCTTCCATGCAGTCACCGTCACCCCATTTCTACCTTGTCCCAGTCTCCTCTTGATCTTCTTATTGCTCCCATAGGCTCTCAGGTGTTAATCACATTTGTGGTTTCACTCCTCCTCATAAGCCCCTAAGGACCACAGAGGTAAGGGATACAAAAGTGGCCTGGTCTGTGGGGCAGAGGAGGAGTGAGCAGAATTACTAGACTTTGCTGAACCCATTGAAATTTGTCCAGTGACTTGCAATGGATTTTCTTCCAAGTACATATCCAGTCTCCCCTAAACTGATGAAACCTACTTTTATCCTTTGTGCTCTTCTGCAAGGAGTTCCAAAGCTCTGCAGCATTGCATTGGGTCTTTATGGAGGTATCTGTCCTAATCCCAAATGGGAAATATTCAACTCAATGACCAAAATCTAATGTGTGAAACTAGGACTGGTTTTCGTGATGTTTTATTGTTTTAACTTTAGTTATACTAAACTACATCTGACATTCCCTACTGTCTCATAAGATGCTCCTGCAATTTGTCACAAGCTGCCCTTATTACTTTAAGCAACTTTGTATCATATGTGACCTTTGTCTCTCACTCCTCATCCTTTTTTCTGTGTTATTTATGTGTATTTTGAGCAGAGCAGGTCCCTGAAATTTCCACTGGTAACTACCCTCTATTGAGTGAAATTGAGTGAATTTCTTTTGTGTTCTGTTTCCTGCCTTTCACCCATTTCTCCATGACAGTACTTCCCTCTTCCCCTGGTTCCTTAGTTTTACTGAGAGTCTGTGGGGAGAGAATTTACTAAATAACAGTTATCAGCATGTTTGTTACTCCTTTCAAGAACGAGAGATTGGAAAGGCAGGTTTCCCAGAAGCCATGCTGGTTCTTACGAAGTAGATCATATTTATCCAGACTGCATTTTTCCAAGGTGTCCACTAGTTTGATCTTTTCTTATAACTTTTATTATTTTGTTTGGTACAGACTTCAGGCCCACATGCCTCTAGGTCTGCTGATCTTCCTAACACTTTTCTTGACCTTGGCGGAACATTTGCTTCTTGACATACCAAGAAAGTGTTCAGCAAGGTAAGCACTACTATCTCAGTAACTGAATCAGGCCATCCTTATGTTGTCTTCAATTTCTTGACATACAGTCCTGGCAGTCTGGCGGAGCACATCCCATCTGTTTGTGTCATGGCTCCTTCCATGCAATACCCTAAATTTTGGAGACACCCTGGCTGAGCCCTTTCCCAGGAAGGTTGCAATGTGGGTGTTTTCCAGTTTCAGCTACAATAATTCACCTCACTTCTCCACAGTTGTGCTGTCCTCTCTGAGCCCTGCTTCTAGACTCCAGGTTTCAGCTGGCCCCACAGACTTCTGCCAAACTTTTTGATCCTCATGTGTTGAAGCAGTGTTCAGAAGCAGATTTGACTCCTTTTATGCAGTTGCTACCTAAACTATTTTATGGCCTAATTATATTTGTGCATGTAACCCATTGGAGTGTACCACCACCATTTGGATAAAGCTTCTTGAATGATGCTTTTGGAAATCAACCAACATCTTTCATTCAGTGATTTAGCCAAGCAAATCCATACCATTTCTTAAACCTCTTCTGCTGGATGCTGTGCATGTCACTCCACTCCCACTGTGGTGTCTTCCATCCAGAGCTTTCCATATTAAAGGAAAGATTTAGCTACCTTAGCTTCCATTTTTAGTTTCCTCATTTATAGAGTTTACCTCTCTGCATTTTATCACATCTGTAGAAGAGTTCTGGGACTCTGCTGGTCAAGTAGGGATGCTGGATCTAAGAGTGTGGTGGTGAAAACACAGAGGGATATTTCTATTGTGAGATCTTGGACCAAGCTTGTACACTGCTCTGTCCTGAGGATAGGGTTGGATTTCCTTTGTGGAGTCACTAACCTGCTAATGCCATGATGCTGTCAGTGGCAACATCCCCAAAACTAATCTACGCTTCAGGTCTTTATGTGACAAATAGACAGTGCACATAAAAGCTAATGAATTAATCCAGTACAATCACTTTTCTGCTCTTGCTGCCTCTCTGATTTCTGTCAGCATCCTGCAGACAGTGCTGCTGTCTCCGTAAGATAGACAGTAATACAGACCCATTGAAACATTATTCCTCTTTAGGACTAGAAAATGTAGGTTTAACTGTGCTTAAATATACTTTTGAGTAGCTTTCAACAAGGTTTCTCAGAACAATGTGGCTGGTACTGGGTCACAGTTATTAACTTCTGTTTATTCCAATTACATTAACAGTCTAGTTTTTGGTCTTATTTTCTGTAAATGTTCTTGCTGGAAGAGCAATCAAGGTACACATTTGTAATTTTTGCCACTGTTTTTCTCTTAGATCAGTAGGGTTCGTCAACATAAAAATATTTCAGTTCTGCTTCCTGGTCAGACACGCCTTCAAAATTATATACTTTCACCATAAAGCATAATTGCATATGTGAAACTAGTGCTCATTTTGCTTATAACATGCTTCTCATAGCCTGTGGTCTCCTGTCATCTCTGCCCTCTCCCCTACTCCCTTACAGCTGTCTCAAGAGAAAAATAACCTCAGAAGTCTGGAAGTGTAACATTTAACTGCCTGAGCAGTTTCTAATGCAAATCCTGCCCATATTTCAGCCAAAAAGCTATAGCAACCACCACTTCAGCACCCAATGGTCCATACAGTATTTTCACAGATGCCTCAAGCAGAAGAGCAATCCAGCCACCCAATCTTCCCCATAGCACACAAGGTCCATCTGATGGAATGGGTCCTGCTGAGCTGGGAGTGTGGGGGAGACCACACCAGCCTTGGAAAAGGAAAATGAAAGGAATATTAGAAAAGACCTGAAGAAGCAAGCATCAAACAAGCATCTCCTCCTCCATCATCTCCTCCTGTTGTCACTGTAATCCTCAATACAAGGTGTCTGGAAATGCAGAGAGCCTGTCACAAGATTCTCTCTATCACTGCAGGCTTTGAAGTACAGGCTGCCAGCATCTCATTATGGACAGAGATCAGAACCCTGAGATTAACGTAGTTATGGGCCTGCTGGACTTCATTCACACATCCCAGAAGTCCTAAGCTATCAAAGCGCAGGGCACTGCTTGTGCATTACCTTCTAAGCCATAAATCCAGCAGCACAAACCCACTGACACTTATTTTTTTAAGCAAATAAGTTCTTTCTCTCTATAAGGTGCCTTTATTTTCATGGGGCTCAATGCAGTTGGGAAACTGAAATAGCCTAAGCTGAAAGATAAATTGAAGTGATAACCTTGGAATACTTGGACTGGATGCTGACTGCATCATTTTGGGGGGATAAAGGAAACAGGAAGTTATTTTAACCACAGACTTGCCCACTGATAGGAAATCCCAGGGTACACAGAGCCATCCTGGTGCCGGCCATTTTCTCTTTCTTTTTGTACTCATGGCTGTGCAGGAAGCACATCAGCCACTGGGGTAATGGCATAAGGATACTGGTTTAAATTAAGCTTACAGCTAGCATGTACCCTTCAGCCCATTCCACCCAGGCCATTAGGTCCCTTGGGCAGCAGATGCTGGAGGTACAGATGGTTTTGCTTCCACTTCTAAATGAACTGAAAACGGGAGCTGACTATGAAGCCTTTCTGTGTCCTGTCCTGCAGCTGCACTTAGCTTGTGTTGTGGGTGCCAGAGCTCAAAGGCTCAGGTACACCAGCTCTCCCCATCACTACAGCAGCAGCTGAGAATTCAGAGGTCACAAACTCAGGCATTTATTTTGTTTCTGGGTTGTTTTTTGCAGAAGATGCTTACCCTTCTGCTGCCATTACCACATAGCAAGCTTAACATGAGTAGCGAAATGTAACACCAGGGTTCAGAGGCAGCGGCATTCATGAGATCTACTTCATGCTCCCAAGCACTGGGAGAGATGGCTGCTAGGCTGGATGGAAGTTTTCCAGTGCACCCTGCTGAAGGACAGGCTTTGAGTGGATCATGTTGGGAAATTTGTTTGACTTTCAAGTTGTGGCCACCCACACGATTAGCAAGCACATTACTGTCATGTACAAGAATTTCCCACCCAGGAGAGAGCTCAGATAGTCAGGTTTTCTGAAGCTAGTCAGAAAAATGGAGAATCAGTTCCATCTGCTATGTCACGGTGGGCCTACACACAGTCTTGAAGATAACCTGGAACTGGAGAAGGTAAACCAGTATCTTAACAAGATAAGCTAATGCTGCCTTGCATCTCAGCAGGGTGTAGTGTGGCAACCAGCCTCTAGTTTGCAGGTGAGCTGTGTCTGGCTGACCTGTGTGTATGAGCAAGGTCTTCAAGCACCTTGCAGACATGCCTGGTTGGGTGCGTCTTTCCCCAGGCACCTCTGTCATGGTACCCTCATCCTTCCATCATCTGACATGGAGGATGTTGTTTTAAAACACTCATACCTGCAATTGAGTGGAATTTTGACCAAAGAACCACAGATACTACAGAGAGCTAGTTTTCAGTTATAGGGTTCATTTTATACACTGTAGCCACAGCCTCAGCCTTAGGACATCCTTTCCAAGGGCAGGACAAGGGTTTTTTTGTTCCCTCCCAGCTCTGCACCATTGAAGTGGAGATCTGCTCAGATCTGAGCTTGACATCACCCAGGCTCAGAGCAGATATGCTTGCTTGGATGAGAACCATGAAGTTTTAAAGTAGAGCTGACATTTTAAAATGGAACAAGAGCTGGAAAACTCTCAAGACATCAATATCCAATGCACCCAATTCCAGGACAAAGAGTAAAGCGGGAGAGGGTAAATTCTTTAAGTTTGCAGCTCTCCCACCTCCAATTTTGCTCTTAGAAATTACAAATACCTTCTTAAAAGTCCTGACAAGGAAAAGCCAAGTTGAGCTAAATTCACTTTCAGTATGCAATTAGCATAAATATGCTTTGTGCTGAACTGCCCGTAGTCAGAAACAAAGAGCTTGTGAAGGTCCTAATTGTTTCAGAAAGAATACATGTCATGGAGAGAAAGACAAAGGGAAGCCATGTCCAAGAAGTCATGAGAGAGAGGCAAAACCAGCAATTGCCTGAATCCTAAACAGCCCCAAAGCCTGTCTCTGAAGATCTGCCAGTGGAGTCAGAAGTGGAATTTGCCAGAGACTTAGCCAAAATCCAGCCACAAACTTTGCCACTCTTTGCAAAGGATACATCTCAGCTGGCATTGTGAACCTGCCACACTTACTGTGTGAGTCGCCACAATTGCTAACTTTATTGCTGCAGTCCAACAGATGAAAGGAGGCACAGCAAACACATCACCACATTTAAAATGAATCTTTGCCATTGCAAAATTTCTTAGGAACAAAAATGTTCACTTGGAGCTTTTTCCTCATAGCTCGTGGTCAACATAGCAAGTGGCAGTATGTGGCAGTATGGCAAGGGCACAGGGGAGACCTTCAAAATGAATCGGTGAAAAACGGCAGCTAACTCTAGCCCTGCTCATTTCTGAGCCTGCCCTCTCACGGGACTGCCAGTGTTTGCACAGGCCCTTTCTCAGTGGCCACCAGATGAGACTCAAAATACAAACTCTTCCATCTCAAAAGTCCATCCCTCCCCACAGTATGACTGCTTTCTTGCTGCTGTCACACAGCACCATGATAGCCATGATCAAAGAGCCCCTCGTGGACTAGCACAAAGCCCGTGCAGGCAGCAATGTGCAGATAGGGTAGCAGGTTGGGATAACTCATGCTCCTTTGATCCCTTCTGCTTATGTCCACTGGGATTTGATGCTGTGTGCACGCTGCAGGTTTTCTGAAGTGCCCTCTGGCTCCACAGTACTGGGTCAGGTCCACTGTCCTTGGGCTTTCAACATGCCTCAAGTGTTCACAACCAGTATCCTGACAGCTTTCTCTGGCAGGGCCTTTCGTGTGATGCTGCAGATGAGTCCTTTTTCTCAGCTCAGACTTTCAGATTCCTCTGGATCTAAAGTTTCAAAATTGTCTCTCAGACCAGCTCACCACACTTATTCCCCCTCCAGATAAACAAGGCTCATTTGACTTGGAAAAGAGACAATAATTTTCTTCTTAATTATGAAAGATGCTCCATACAGAGTACCTTTTCCAAGACTGTGAAAAATTGCATTTAGCAATGTTAATAATGAAGTTACAGTGTTATGATCAGAGCAGGAACGTAGCTCACGACTCAGGAGTCATTTGTCTTCAAACTGGTTGATGGTTTTCATCACTTTCCTTTGTCACAGATACTCCCTTTATTTATCTATACATCTTTCTTTTTATGAGATGCAATCTTCTACTATGTAGGCATGAACATAAATATTTAAACACAACTCGTGACACTTTCAGATATTTACTCAGGAATAAATCTTTCTATGAGTCCTTGGTTCAAGATGGAGGCAGGAAGTAATTGTCCATGAAATTCTCTGTGGGCTGGCAAGAAGGAAGGATACTTCATATCTGTCGAAGGATGGTTTTGGGTAAATGGGCTACTGAAAGCAAAACTAATGCTGAAGAGCAGAACTATTTGGTGAAATGTTTTGTGAAATTTTGTTTTGTTTCCCAACAGCTTCAGAGCATCTGAAATATGAAAAATGTTGTGTTCGTGTGTTGAGGCTTTCTTCTTGTACACTAAATGCAAAGAGGTATGTGTGTCTCCATGTCAGAAGTTGGTGTAACAGTACAGTAACTCTTGTGGTGTGGGCCAAAATCCACCAAAGTTCAGGGAGAGCTGCAATTTGCTCCTTTACAGGCTTTGGATCAGACACACGAACAGCAGCTGTGGCTCTGGCTCAGTCGTTGCTACAGCTGACCAAGTTACCATGTCAGCTGAGGGAGAGATTGTCCAAGGGTATATGCAGTTAAGCCATAGAAAATACAAATGAATCTGATTTTCCCAAGTCTTTCACATGGGCTGTTTATTTTCATGATTTGGCATTTAGAGAGTACTTACAGCTCAGCTGATGGTCAGCAGTGAAGTTTCAGGAACTTGAACTTGTTCTTTTAAACTTTCAAACTGCTCTCATTTTCAAGAGTGACTGAGTGTCTTGTTTCAATGGTATAACTTGGTTGCTCAGCTTCCCTGCATTTCAATGGGTTTCCATTAGAGACTTTTTTCTCTTTCAGGTTTTCTAACTTGTGAGGAGTAAACAACTTGAAATACTTGGAGAACATCTGCTTTGATGTTTTATATCAGTCCAATATCCAGGCATCGGATGCTTATGCTTCCAGAGTTAGCTGGAATATCCAGAATGTTTTTTTTTATAAAATGGCACTGAAAAATGTTGCACTTGAAAATATTCCACAAAGGAAAATTTCACACGTATATGTCTTTTTGCTGACATTTCCCATTTTCAAACACTAACAGTTTAGAAAACAGAACAAGTGTTTAACAAAGTATTACAATTGCAGTTTCAGTTTGCAATGATATATTTTGCTCCAACAGAACAGGAGGAAGAGCTTCCATCCATGCCTGCAAGTCCTTGCTTTAGCAACTGAAACTGCAATCCTTCATTCAAGTCTCTCATATTTTGTCTTTCTGGGAGTATTCCTCCTATCCACCCTCTGTGAATGAGATTTGTGTCTCTGCTTTGCAATGGCAAAGAGGCTTGGAAGCCTTCTGAAAACAGCAGCATTGCCTCCAAAGTGCCCCTATTTGGAAATCAGTGCTCCTGGCCTCAGATTAGGGGTCGTGGGGGCTGCTTTGTTGGGTTTTTTAGAAGCTCTTGTGTTATTTGGCATAGACATACCACGAGGTCACCTCCTCCTGTATTCCTTGTCTGAGCACCAGTACCTGGTAACTGAGGACACCGCAGGTACCACAACTCAGCTTCAGGAAAAACAAAATTAGAAACAGCAGAAGCAGATGCCAAACAGTAGCTGTCTCTGGATTTTGGGTGATCGACTCCACATGTATTTCCCTGTTACTGCACAATACCCTAATCAAAAAAATTTTAGTTTTCCTTTGCAGCCCAGGATCTCTTCGTGTCTAAAACCTGTCTTGAGCATGTTGAGCAAAAGATCTGCTAGATCATAGCTAGTAAGAACTTGGTGGTGCAGTGGCTACATTAGTTATTGGAACCACCTCCCATGTGATAACTAAATGGCATTTCACAAAATGCATGTCCCACAAGCCAGGGAATATAAGTCAATATGTGTAACTTGAGACACAGTGTGCCCAGATCCCAAGGATCCGGCCCTTGCTATATTTAGCTTATTGAAATCAGGAGGTCTTGGTCACTCCCAGTTTCAGCAGCTACCAGACAACAAATTGGACTTGAGGCTATTCTCAGTTTTTCATTCCTTTAATTTTTTTAACACTGTCTTTTCCTTTATGCAGATGTGTTTTAATATTGCATCCTGAAATGCTTACAGCTGTCAGTGTCTGATGAGCTTCTAACATGCCATTCTGTACTATTGCTTTATGTCATTAAACCATACCATTTACAGAAAAAACAGCAAGAAGAAACAAAACACAAAAAAAAAAAAACAAAATAAAATTAAAAAAAATAAAAAAAAATATTCATTTGAAGGTTAATTTGTATGGTTAGCAATATTTATGGAACAATGTAATTCCTGTCTGTCAGCATTTATTGTCAAACTTCATATAAAGGTTTGCATTTGTGGGGAGAGATATACATATACAGTTACACATACACATATTTTGTATGTTTTTATTGTTACAGCTCAGTAGGAAATGAGCCAATAAGAAGCTCTTCTGAACTTCTAGTAATTATTGCAGTGAAAACATCTCTGTGACTTGATAAACTGATTACACAAGTCCTTGCACAGGAGTTCTTGGCTCTCAGATCAAAAAAGTAAAAAGGCAATTTGCTTCCTCACAACAGTAAATCTGCTTATAAATATACAGACTAGATAAAATATGTGTGCGTGGATTTGCCATAATTATTTTTAAAAATCACATTCAAGTATTTTAAGTAAACAAAATGTGGCTTTAATTTCTTTTAATGATAATTTTAGATACACAAATAAAAACAGTTATGAAGAATAACAAAAAATAAAATAGAAGCTTGATTTTCCAAAGAGGAAACATCTCTAATTTCAGCACTGCACCAAAGCAGCAATCTGTGTGAAGCACTTAGCCCTCAGCAGAAACAACTCTTCTGTAGTTTGGGAGCACAACCATCACAACTATACTCCTCAAATGAGTGCACTTAAAGCCTGGGACCAAGACAGGTTTTGATCAAGTTTGAGAAATATGGCTCTAAATGCCAAGCAATCCCTCTTCTGTTATTAAGCAGCTTTAATGTGCAAATTTTGGCTGAGAAAATGTTGTTCCTGTTCTTGAATGGTCCATTCATGGTCCAATGGACAATGGTCCCTGCTGCTCATCTGCCTGCAGCCCACTGGTGTTGTGCTGCGGCAATCTGGACTTGACAGATACAGCCTTTCTTTTTTTTAAAGTCATTGTAATGCCCTTTTATTCTCCTCTCCTTAATGACAAGGTGTTGTCACATCATACAGACAGCATAAAGATCATGAGTGTCCAACCCTTTTTTTTTGGAGGAAAATTTTTTGCTGCCACCCCTTCCTCACCTTCTCCTTTCCTTCTCTGAGAACACCTGCCATGGTCTCCAGCATCTCCATTAGGCTGTTCCTTCCTCTCTACCCCTTTTAAACCCCAGAGCCCCATGGGTCAGTGGTTTAAGGATGCAGTGGAGCAAGTGTATGACAGCTTTCAGCCAGCACAACATTATCTGGAGCTCAGCATCACTGCTGGCTTGCCTTGGCTTTGAAATACTGCCTTAGGTGATGAAAAGTAGCAGATGGGCTCCTACACATCGCTGTGAATCAGAGCAAATACTAAGCAGCTCTTCAGCTGCTTGGGAGCACCTCTTATGCTGGTGCCCAAGCAGCCACAAACCTTCAGGAGCCATAGTAAGTTACCCACGGTTGGGAAATGGTGACCATGTGCCTAGAGAAAAGGCACCCAGATAAGTCCTTATCACTGTGATTATAGTGCTCTGGAGGAATGAGCCTGAGTCCTGGCCCCAGTGGAGGTGACAGAACTGCTTGCTGTGTCTCTGCCCATCGCAAGGGCTGCCTCACACTCAGGCAGCACCATAGGTTAAGTATTAGTTCTTGCAGCACGTCTAGCACTGGCTACTAAGAAGGAGAAAAATAACTGTTACAGCTGAACCCAGGACACTCTGGCAACACTGTGAGTGGTCTCATCCAGGCACAGAGGCAGACATGGCAGGAAGAGGGGTTGTTTCAGTGTTTCACAGTGTCTAGTATGGTCCTTTGCTGACCTGGGACAGGAACCATAGGTGGTCCTGGCAAACTGCATTGCAAGCAAGAATAGACACTGCAGAATGGAAGAAAAGCTGGGCATGCAAGTTTCAGCTGAAATAGTGTGCGCTGCTCATCACAACAGTTCATAACATCCCATGTGGGCATTTCACTGTAAGCTCTTTTCTGGAGTAGCAATAAGTTGGTTGTGAGTAGGGATGATAGAGGCTTTAAGGAAAGGGATCACTGCCAAGATGTTAGCAGACAAATTATGCACGACAAAGGGATCAAGGCACCCAGTGCCTAAGTCTCAGCTTGGGAACATCAATTCACCTGGTTTCAAATATAGTGGTAGAAGAGGGGACAGAGTGCCACAAAGGTAAAAGCACACAGCCTCATGTGCACACACTCACATACTCGTGGCATAATCATAGAGACCTCACTGTGCTGGAAAAGCAAGCTAAAAACCAGCCACAATGTGTGCCTTGGAGCAGAGCTGTCTCTCCCAGATGTATGTAGGATCTGAGGCAGTGAGGAGGCAACAGCTTGCTCACCTCTTCCAATGGGCAGGATGTGGAACAAACATGGGGCATTTTGAATGACCTGAGTGACAAGTCTGTTCAAGGCCATTTCAGGTGACCATACTTGGAGGGGTCATTTATTTTAGAAGGCTGACAGACTGAGCTGAGCAATGCATTTGACCATACAACCTCTTCCTTGACAGTGAGGAGTTGCTCTTACCCTGTACTGAGCACAACGTTTCTGCTTCTGTGTCAAGCATGGAAAAGGGCATATGTGCCTGGAGGGCTTCTCCAATTTTTCCAGCTCTTTCTCTCTCTCCACAAACCTTGCCTTGTCACCACAGCTCCCACAGTGCTCATGTCGTACGCGCATGGTCAGCAGGGATTTACAAGTGGGAAGATGTTCTCCACTGACCCTTGGAGCAGTCGGAGCTGGAATTCACTCTGGCAAAGAACAGCCCTTAACTTGAAGGTCTGGCTCCCTACAGCTCAGGCATCACTGGTAGTTCATGGAGGCAGCTAAATCGTGGGCGTGTTTATTGGAATTGCAAATAGCTTTATACAGACGGGTTAGCCTGGTCACTGGGAATTTGTATGGGTAATTATGGGCTCATTATTATCTTCCCTGCAGGGAAAGACACATGACCCAGTAGTCTGAGGAAAAAGTTGGGCGCCAGGAACTCCTGGACTCTAATCCCAGCTCCGACACTCCCTTCTCTGGCCCCGGGCAAGTGACTTAACTTTGTGCCTTGGTTTCTCTGTCTGTAAAATAGGGATAATATCTCTGAGGAGTGTTGTGAGGATTAATTAGATAATGTTCACTTAATGCTTTGAAGATATGAAATGTGAAATCTTATTATGCAGCTTGGAATGCTTTCCAGGCTCTTTTGATTTCTGACCGCACGCTCTCATTAGATCACCTCCTTCCCTGCGGAGGTGGATTCGCTTGGGAGCCACCCCAGCTAATTTGGGAGTTGTTTTTTTCCAATAGCTTGGAGCGGTTCCCAAATGCTCTGACTCACACCGGCTCACTGGAGAAGCTGCCTCTGACACCTGACCCTGGCTGGGGAACGCCTCGGTGTGCATAGGCTTTTAGGAGACAAGTCAGGGAGTGGCTGGAGACAGGATGAATCAGGTTTAACTGTCTCTAATGAAGCTAGGGATGGATTTTGCCCTCTGGCATTCTCCAAAAGCATCTGCACTTCTGGGATTCCTGGCTGACCAGGGATGTAAGGAGCAGCTCCTTTCCTGCTGTCCTGCCAAAGGTGCAGATGCTTTCTAAGCACCCAGTTAGACTCTGGTTTTGTCTTGATATCATGAGGCATGGATGAGTGAGATAAGGGATTTTTAAATATTTTTTTAAGAAAGAAGTTATCTCTTCAGTTTTTCTCTTGACATACAGTCAGCTTCTTTAGAAGCCTGGTTCCTTGGGAAAATGCAGACTTCTGCAGTTCTAGGTCACTGCAGGGTACAGTAAGGTCAATTATTGCTTATGAAGCAATAACCAAAGAAGGCCTTATTCCTCGAGTCTGCTAGAGTTTTAATTGTTCAGTGGTTCTATCAGCCTTATCAGTCAGTGGGAAACCACCCCTTCTTGCACAGCCCTGTGCTGCACTCCTTCACCCAGCAGCACTTGGGTTGTGGCACCTGAGGTCACAAGTGGGAGGGTGTCAGCTGCGGTGGCCTCCCCAGCCACTGGGATGGGTGGCAGGAACCCTGGACACTCTGGGCTGAAACACAACAGGCATGAAAATGCTTTACCCTACCCAGGAGCAGCATAGGCTCTGGCACAAGCATCTCCTCAGCCTTTCGAGAAGGAAAGTCCTCTCTGGGTGTAGTCTGCCCTGGCACACGGAGCTTGTCACCCTCAGGATTTAGCCTGGAGATGCTGCGAGGGTTGAAGTTCAGCTACTCAAAAGCATGAGCTCCCTCGAGTGGAGCAAACACCCCACTGCAGCGGCTGGAGTGGCCGGGGGACCCTGTCCCCACCACAGCTCAGCGGAGCCACGGGTTTGCAATGCATGGCAGGTATCGGCTTGGTCAGCTCGACCAAAGGGAAAGATGTTGGAAGGAGTAAGCAGCATGGCAGTCAGTGATGAAATACAGTAACTTTCAGGGCTAAATCATGCTTCCTTTGAAATCAGGACCTTCCTCAGGGCAGACAAACTGCTTGGGTAACTAATCCTCACCACTGCAAACTGTGGAACAGTCACAGAATCACAGAATCACAGAATTTTTGCTGGATTTTAAAGTAGCCCAAATTTATTTGCTCATCCCTTTCCTTGAGAGTAAAATTCATGTTCAAGGAGAGGTGTTTTCCTGCTCACTGTTGTCAAGCCACAACATCTTTGGAAGAAGTTTTGTGAGGACACAGGTCTTCAAACAGGACTTGTACTCTAAAATTTGTTTGTGGTATGCCTGCATCTTTAATACCCTGGAAAAGAGCAGTTCTTTGCCATACATCCCAGCTCTCTGTATTCCACAAGGTGAGTGACAGAAACCCAAACAAAAGAGTGGAGGGCTCCTCCACTGTAGCTTTAAGTCTTCACTCAGTAGCTCATGAGTATGGCAGTATTGTTCTGGGGTATTGGTGATGGAAAGGTTCTCCACTTTAGGGATGCAGATCATTTAACATAAGCTGCATAGGCTATGCCTAGGAGTTACCAAACAACTAGAGCAGATAATGGTGCAAGGAACTGCTGGTGTGGCTCTTAGGTCGAGTGGTTGTCACATTCTGCATCCACAGATGTGAACTCTGTTCCTGAAAAAGGCATAGGGAAGGAAACAGGGAGAATGAGCCAAATCAAGGAATACCAGGTTGGAGGGGACCTAAAGGATAATCTGGTTGGCATAAATTTTCTGGGCAGCTGATGGTGAAAAATCCTCTGTGCTGGAAATTGTTGCAGAATGATCAATGAACAGCAAAAGAGGAATCCGGAGGTATTCCATGTGCCAAGGTGGACATGGGCACCCATCACAGGGGCTGTGATTTGATCCTGGGACCATGGCCAAGGCTCATGGGCTTTTCAGTCCCTGCCCTTTGGCTCACCTGTCTTCAAGATGCTGATAACGTTTTAGGCACATCCATGCAGACACATGCACAGGATGCTGTAGTCAGCATACAGATACAGGAACAATTTGTCTGTAGAAAGCAAACCTGTTTCTTTAGCTAAACTTTGATTATATATGCTATCTGCTAAGTCATTGAAATCTCTTGGAATGAATATATGGAGGAATTATTGTAATTGAATCTAAGTAGTGTTCAAATTTATGTAAATACGATGCATCAGCCTAATAATTAAAGTTGTCAGGTATGGGTTTTATTCGGAGCATGAATTAGGTTCATGCTTGAACTTGTTGATTTGCCTTGAAGCTTGTAACGCTGAGCTCAAAAGGCAAAGTGTTGTGGGAATGCTGAAAACAATACAGCAAGGCAAAGGGCTCTTCTGCTTTGCTCTGGGAACCTTTTCTCACACCATCTGCAGCACCCCTCACCAGGTAATTTTTATTGCATGCAGTAGCCTCTTGGTTTCATTTCTGAAGGCATTCCACGGCATATATATGGCAGCACCCAAAGGTCGTTTTTCTCCCAGCTTGTGGAAGCTGAGCCTCACTGGAGGATGCTGGCGGAACTCCACACCTCAGCCCACCTGGTTGCAAGAGCCAGAAGGCATGGTCAGAGCAGGCTGGCTCTGCCCATGGCCACTCGGGAACCACCCCAGTGCTCTCAGCTCCAACAAGCAGTGTTAGCAGAGTTTATTCCCTTGGGAACCACTGTCTCACCAGCTGGGAGCCACTAGTCTGAGCTCAGGTAACCATGGATTTCAGCTGGAATGTCCCCTAGAAGCAGCCTGGTCAAAATTGTTCTGCTGTGCTTGGCTTCAGAACAGGGTGTCTGAAAAATTCCCAGAAAGAAAAAGATGCAGTCAGCTCAGCATCTGGCTTCAAGTACTTTTAATTTCAAGACATGGTTAGCAAAAAGAGGCTTAGGTTCAGGTTTCAAAGTTGAGAAAATACTCAATAGAATAGTCAAATGGTTCCTTTGGAGAAAAACATTGCTAAATCAACCAGACCACACCTTTAACACATAAAAGACCAATTAAAAAATGAAAGAAGGAAAGGGAAGGGAAGGGAAGGGAAGGGAAGGGAAGGGAAGGGAAGGGAAGGGAAGGGAAGGGAAGGGAAGG
>JBCJKH010013284.1:0-36453 GCA_039877255.1 Loriculus beryllinus | reverse complement strand
TCAGAAATAGTTATCAACACTAGTAACTTCAGAGATATTACCTTCTCTGTATCAGTATTTTTTGAGTTCTGCTGCTGTCTAAACCTGGATACTTAACGCAAGAAAGGATGCTAGTTTTGCAGGTGGCAATCGCACTTCTTGCCCTTCCCAGAGACTTGGAGGGCTTTACCACCTTTACACATGGAACTCAAATTCTCCAGAGTATTGGCTAGGCTGGAAAGCCTCATACAGTTTGTAATGGACTAATGAACGAAGATGCTTTGTATCAGATGTTTGCTGCAACAGGCCTAGTGTTTGTCAGAGCCACTTCTCAAGACATACCAGCATTTGCTGGAAGTGAGTTGTGTGAAGAACAGTGCTTAAAGCAGGAGTAACTCCTGCAGCCTGTCTCAACGGAGCAGGCGGAAGAGCTAATCAGCCCTTCCTGTCACTGAGAAAGGAGAAACCGAGACACACAACAGGATCCCTTGTCTGCAATTGATTTTAGGATGTATGCTCACAATAAGCCTTGACAGGCTGCTGAGATGGATTGCACGTAAGTCAAGGACTCAGAGATAGGCACTGTTGCTGTAAACAACTTATCCTGTAACTTGGTGCCAATGGGAAGGGCTCTGGAGATCAGGGAGTGAACATGAATTTGGTGAAGTATGAGCAAACTCAACAGAAGAAGTAAAACACCAAGACCATGGTAAAATCAGACAAGTACATAATTCCTAGTGAAGAGTAGCAGTCATTTTCTTTCTCTTAGTGGAGCTCTGTGATGCAGAACTTGGTGTTTTGAGACTGTTTTTCCACAGGTCCTGCAGAACCCAATGTATCATCCAGGATCCTCAATTTCTAGATGAAGGAATTAGGGCATAGACAGCATGCCCATAATTTCACAACTAGTCAGGGCAGAAGCAAGAGTAGAACCCATCTTCTTTTGCAAGTTCACAGAGCCACAATGACACAGCATAACACCAGCTTCTCCCATACTTCAGGACTTAGATATACTGTAAACTTAATTTCAATTCCTGTATTTTATTTTTCATCCCTTTAATGTCTGTATAGAAGTAAAACTGTTGTTTTGAGTTTGTTTTGGGTTTTTGTTTAAGAAAATATTTATAATCTCTTGGGATATGTAGAAAAATACTTCAAAATCATCTTTCTATGTGAAAAGAAAGTCATACAATGTGGCACAGAGGGAAGCAGCTTGCATTTACACCTCCACACAAAAAAAAACCCATAAGAGATCAAAGAAATTGTTCCACTGGCTCAAAAAGACAGGGCAATTCAGCCAGCTTCACTTGACTGACATAGTGCCAAAGTCTGACAGCAAATCGTGCAAACCCTCTTGGAGCCAACATGGAAATGTAAGAACTTGCAACAAGGTGATCACCATCACTGTCAAGTAGGAAGGATTACAGGGGGCAAAGGATTTCTTGCTTGCTCTTCAGGAAAAAGGAGCCATGAACACGTCTCCCGGAGAGCTTGCAAGATAAAGCCTCACAGGCACGGCAAAAGGGAACCTAATACATTTCTCCAGACAATTTTGAACTTGACATGTATTTATGAACTCTGCCATAGAAAAAGAGGGAAAAGAGGTTACCAAAAAAACCCCAACAAAATTGGTAGAAAAAGCAGCATATGAACACTGCAATGTACATTGCTGTTTATCCTTCTTATGGTCTTAAGAACACAGTGTTACATTAAGATTCAGACAGCACTGCCTGCTCTTAAAGTACTGCTGGTGGGACAGGGGCCTGCTACCGGACTGACTCTCTGGCATGAAATAGCTACTGCAAGAGAGCTTGTTGAAGTGTTGATGTGTGTACAACTGTGATACAATCGTGTGTATCAGGAGAGCAAACAAACATCACCCTTCCCTTCAATGTTCGCATTCAAAGGCAACAAAAGCAGAGAAGCACTGAGATCTAAGATTGAGGTTTATGGCATGTCATCCATCCCTAGGAGAAACCACATGCCCTGGTGGTGCAGAGAGGAGTGAGAAAGCAATCTTCCAGGGGTACAGACTAACAAGATCCACTGGACAGCCCATATTTCAGGGTACAATTGCAGATTCTTACTTTACTCTTTTTCTCAAACAATCTCTAGACCAACATTAAAGCATGTGCATGAACAACTTTGTCACAGCATTTTCTTTTCTAAATAGAGATTGTGGTGCTAAATGTCAAAGTCTTCACTTCTGGATGCCAAAACAGATGAGTTCTTATGCAACTGAGCCAAGCAGTTTGTCTAGGGAGGGCAGCATCAGGTTAAGGACTGCTTGGAAGAAGAGAGTTTGTCAGCACTGCTGAACTAAAATTCAACAGTGATTAAAGTTAGGTCACAACAACTAGCAGCTTCCAGCCCCTCTCCTCCATCTTTAGAAAGCAAAACAAGAGTTGGCTGTTTTAAATATCAATTTTTTAAAAATAAAATCATGGATTTTATTCTTTGCTAAACAGTCAATGGACATGATAGAAACCTGGCACCAAACATTATTCTACCATCCCATCAAATTAGGATAAAGTACAGTCTGCTGATTCCCAAAGTTAATGAACCACCAGGAAGTCACTATGACAAATCCAACTACAGCTGTTCAAGGGTCCAGAAAGAAAGTAACAGAAGCTTAAAATACCAGTTTTCCTGTGAAATAGCAGTTGAATGCAATAAGGAAACACACCGACACCACTTGGTACCTTTTAGGTCGCTGGGCATTACACGCCCGTATATATTCTTATTGTGTAACCTGCCAAACATTGTCAGCTTCCACATGGAACTACTATACAGGGCAAACAAAGGCAGATCTTTGTTGGACCCAGTATCTCTACCTCACTACCTCAACTGTTCCTGAGATCCCTGTGTTACGCAGCTAGGCATGGCAGCAAGATCTCCATCCAAGCTTCTTCATGAAAGCTATTATCTGCATCACCACCGCCTCAGTCATGTCAAGAAGAAACAACCTAAACAAAAAGAAATGGAGGAAACTCAGGAGACAGCTGCCACACATAGAATATTCTCAGCTGGGGAAAATAACATTATTCAAGAGCACTGATTCAAAAATTGAATAGTTATTTATTGTTCCAGAAGTACATTGCTCTTTTATACATATTTCATAAATGATACAGGATTTTACATGTGTTCAGGTTTTGTTTGTTTTGTTGGGTTTTTTTTTGTGTTTTTTTTTTTTTTTTTTGTAAAGAAGGACTTTTCTCCATGCTCCCTCCCTCATCCCAAACACACACCAAGGATTCAGCTACAGGATTCTGTTCATTTTTTTCCCTTTAAAACTCATCACACAAACAGGATAAAACAGATTAAAAAATAATCACACAATGTAAATTGAAAGACAGAGGGAAAAGAGGAAGGGGAAAAAAAATAGAAACATGCACCCATTCAGTCCAACATGCCATTGAGAAGAGGCAGCAATCCCAGCTGTGTTTCCACATCTGCAAGGCACCTGGCGACTAGTTAATACCTATTTGTTTTCTTCTTTCCTATTTTTTTTTAAAACATAGTTCTCCAAAAAACCAGAAGCCTCTTTCCATGACACAGTGAGGAGTAGCAGTGGAACATCAAAAAAGCAGCCAGCCATTGTGTATACCAAGCTTAGTGCCCTTCTCCCACCTTCATCCTGTCTCCACGGTATTTATCAGCAGGATGCTAAAATAGACTGACATGCTTTGAATGGAGAGATGTTTTATCTACTTAGAAATCAGCCAGCCTTGGCTAGAAGAGAGGGCAACGGGCTGACTTTCCTTCCTCTATTTCTTTTAGCTAAGAACAAGAGATGTCATTAGCCAATCCTAAGAAATTCTGACCTGTGAGCACAAAGTTCATTTAAAGCTACTTAATTAGGGGAAAGTGCTAGAGAACTGGAGTCATTCTGTGTCTTGCACTGTAAGAGCCCCAGGCTTTCAAAAAGACTCTGGGTACAGAAAATGCTTTGTCCATATATGAGATCTTTTATCCCACTACACAAACAGTCAAATATCAAGTTTAATTATTCCACGTTCAAAAACTGTCCATTTAAAAGCAGGAGTCATGATTCTGCAACAGTTCCATAATCCTTTAAGCCTTCATAATTTCATAGTCCAGGTGGCTATTAGATCTGGGGTAGGAAGAGGGGAATCTCCCTCCCTTTAAGACTGAATATAAAAAACCTCTCATGCAATGCTGCCACTGATTTCTAGGAGCTCAAGGGCATTGGGACACAAAGTTTAAATAGTTATTATGGAATAATCCAAAATATCAATTATCAAATAGTCCAGAAGAAAACTCATTCCTTCTCTCACTTGGCTACAACCAATATGTGCTACAAATAAACAAAGGAGGAAGTCAGTGGAGCACATGGGGTAGGCTGGGAATGGGAAAGCTCACGGTTTTCCAGTAGAAAGCAGTCTTGTAGTAACTTTATAAAAAGAGCCCAGGTCTGATCAGAAGTGTGCGTGTTAATGGTGGTGGAGTGCAAGTTCTGATCACCAGCCATAGCTCCAGGTAGCTTGGGGTCTTTTTTTTTTCCTCCTTATTTTGTTTTGAGAGAGAGAAAGAGATCTGAATCAGGTAAAGGAAAATTTAAAAAGCTAAGCAGGCTGCTGGTGTCTTATCAAGTGGCAGACCCTGCAAAGCTGGAAGAAGACACCCTACACCCCAGCATTACATTCTTTTCATGAACCCCCCCAATCCTATATTTGTACACAACTGCCATTCAGACAGATTTTAAATGGGACTATTCGCCAAGCCCTTTTCAGAACTAACATTCCACCATGTCCCATCTTCAGATTTAAGTGATTCCCCCCATACAGTCCTTTGTCTTGATTAAAGGCAAAAACCCTCCACCCCCACATCACCTCCCAGCTTCCACCTGCAATACGTTAATTAAAAAGGCGAGCTATGAACAGGTTTTTGTTGCCGGGGTTCAGAGCTTCTTTGCTGATCAGTCCTTTTCATCAATTTGCTGGATGGGCAGGTGAACCTGCAGCGGGTCTCGAAGCCTCTTAAGGTCCAATTCTGCCTAAAAGTAAAAGACACATTATAAAGAACAAGCTCTCAATTCACCTTCACCAGTCCAGTTCCCCTTTACAGAATGGAAAGATTTTCTGTATTTCCTTGTTCTTCTTGCCCAGGAGGGAAGCATTCAAGAAGTAAAAGAAAGTCACAGGCTCATATTTAGGAAAACTGTTTTCAGCACTTAAAGACATTTACTTTGTGCTTCTCCAAACTTGTCTACATGCAACCACTTAAAAGGAATACGGTAGGGAATATTTGATGCCCATAAGCTCACTGGAACCTTTTTTTTTTAAATAAAAATATGTTTAAGATAATTTTTATTTTTTTAAAAACAAATAAAATATTTAAAATAAATATTAAAAACACTAAAACCAACCCAACCCAATCCAGCAAAAAACTCCAACCTAACTAGATTAAAGGGAATGGCTGATTCTACAAGAAAAGCTCCACAAAAATATAGCCACCCAAGGGTATCCATATTCAATATAGCACAAGAAATGAGAAAACTCAGAGGTCTTTCTGGGTTTTCTTATTAAACCAAGAGAGCCTTGCCCTGACCTCCCTTCTCGTCCTGGCACAGTTCCTTCTCCAAAGCAGAGGGAGAACACATCTTGCCCTAGATATCTTACCCTGTCATTTCCAGAGCCTCGGAATGATATGGGGCAGTAAAAAAGAATGTAGTAGCCCTGCTTTCTCTACTCATTGTAATCTTTCTGCAGACAGACTCTCAAACATGAGGAAAGATCTCTATCTGACTCCTTTGTTGAACAGATCCCAACTCCTTTGTTGAACAGATCCCACAACATGGACAGTTTGCCAAGAGAGTCTGTCTCCAGATTATGAGAGATCTGTTCCCATTGCCTCTAACAATACAGTTGAATTTTTTGAACATTATTTTCCAGGACTGCAACCAGTGCACTGAAGCGCTCCATGTCAGGAAGACATGAACTGAATGGATGCAAGTCTTCATTCCTCACTAAATCCATCTGGTGTGTAGGAGCTGAGAAGAAAGGAAATCTTGAATTAGGCTCCTCTGAGGCATGAAATGCCTGAAGCAACTCAAGATTTGCCAGCAATTTCTAAAAGGCCCTTACAAATAGAGGCAACTGTTTCGTGTTCATTTTCACATCCAGCAGGTCTATTCATGGGCATATCAAAGCCAATTCAGTGATTGCACTGGGGCTGTAACAAGAAAATGTGCTGAAAACTTAAGATACATCCATTCTTGTTTGAGGTACACCTATTAATAGAAGCTAAGAACTAGCAAACGGCAATTTTTTTGTCTTATTTATGGAAAAATTCTTGTTACCTGAGCAATTGCATCCTTGAGTTGATTGTATTTCTCTAAATCAAATCGTGTCTTTTTGGCTCCTTTATGGAAAAATAATAAGTACTGTCTGTCTCTGGCTTCTGGATAAACATACTCCTAAAAAGAAGAAAGGAGAGAAGATACAAATAAAGCCACAGCAGGATGCAACAGGATAACATTAGTACAGTATCTATCAAGCGTGCTTTGGGAGGATGCCTGGTTTCTGTCAGTGAAGGCACATGACCAGGGAACATTGTCTAAGCTCACCCAGTGTGGTGGGGGTGACCCCAGCAAGTAACTAAGCTCCCATCCAGTCACTCACATCTCCAAAGCCAGAGGGGGGAAGAGAATTGTAAGGGCAATAGAAAAAGAAAAACTTAAGAGTCAACATAAAGACAATTCACTTCTTATAAAGAAAATAAAAACCCCAAACAAATAGACAAAAAGCCCAAACCAAAACAAATAACCCCACACAGATGACAGTGATGCAAACACAATCACTCCCTATCTCTCACCAGCAAACCAATGTCCAGCCAGTCCCCAAGCAACAGCTACTTTGGAGAAATCTGTCCATCCCCATGTTCCCTCCCACCCCTCTTCCTCAATTTATTGCTGAACATGATGTTATAGGGCATGGGATCTCTCTTTGGTCAGTTGTCCCAGCTGTATCTCCTTGCAATGCCTTGCCCACCCCCAGCCTGGGGGTGAAGTGGTGGTGGAGAGGGTGGAACAACAAACAGATAAGGGTTTTCCTGCTGTGCAAGCACGGTTCAGCAACAGCAAAACCACTGGTGTGTTACCAGGACTGTTTTGGTCACAAATCCAAAACACAGCACCATACCAGTTGTTATGATGAGAGCACTAACTCCATCCCAGCCAGACCCAGTACAGTCAGGCATTTGCTTCTCTGCTAGTATATCACATGCCAGCAGTGAGTTACCATCACCTTCCTGCTGTCCTAAAGGTGTGAATCCTCCCATGCAGAAAGAACGAAAACTAACACATTTGAGGGTTCCAATACTGACAAGTTTGTAGGGAGAAAGGGAGAAGAAAAAAAAAATGCTATAAATACCAGCAGAAAGCCTTTGTAAGATGGCCTTTACTTTCTTTTTCTTAAGGTCATAAACATGCAATAGCTAATTAAAGCAACAATAGTTGCTCATGAGTTCATCTTTCAACCAAGCTACGGAAGTGAGAACAAAAACCCAATAACACAGCTTTTCCTAAGGATACTGTGCTGCAAAAAGTCACAGCTTTTTAAAGTGTTCAGATAACTTGGAGCAGTAGAGCTGTTCACACCAAATTCCACATAAGCCCTACAAAGCACAAGTCTGCTGCTGAAGTTAATTCTCCCTTGCACTGGACCATTACACAGCCTCTGTATTGGGTATGCATTCAATGATCAAGGCTGTCAGGTGGACAAAAGCTGTATTCCGAGTCATGCCATTCATGAAACACTGAGATCTTCAGGTCTGGCAGAAGATGCACTAATTGATTACAGATGACAATCAAATCCGGGTTCAAATATGGCAGAAGTTCCAACTGAACTCCTGACAATTGCAGCAGTGCTTACAGAGGCCCATGTGTTCTCAGCCCCTGAAAACAACACAGCTGACAGAACCCTGCAGCATTTGTTCTGATGGTCTTGTGACAGTAGGGACTCTTAGAGCTCTCCATCCCTTATCACTTCAAAGAGGTTATGAAGTTTAAAGTTGAGTGGTCAGACAAACCACGTACTAGAAGATCTGTCTGTCTGTCACAACCATAAGGATGCAGAGAAGGATCCTTCACCTGGTTCTGAAGCCAGATGCATAAAATACCCACACAGAGGCATTTCCAACATGATCCCTGAACTTCAGGCTCTTTAAAAAGGCCAGGGACTCATGTGAAAAGGTGTACTTCCTTAAAGCTCAGAAGGTACCTCATACGCACACAGTTCATTTGAGCTGATAAATCACAGAACTTCACTTGGATCGGAAGCTTCCAGTCCATGCTTCACTTGACTGGAAGATTCCAGTGCAAGTCAACATGTGAGGTTGCATGTGTGTGCATGCAGAAACCATTGTGTGTCAGAGGATGAACCTGTTATAGCTAAAGCAGTCAACTAGCAAACATACATAAGCACTTAAGGCAAGACAGCCAGAAAACAGCAATGACCACCACCAGAAAAATCACACAATCATACACCACCATCCTGGACAGCACAAATTAAATCGAGTAGCATCTAGGTTCAAACAGGATAAGGAAGGGGCAAAGCTACTTTTAAAAGGCACAATTTTGCTGTTTTTCTAGGGAGTAAAGCTCAAACAAAGTCTTCTACTGAAGTGTAGTGTATCAAGTACTGTGTACTGCAGTGTGTCAAGTCCTACCTGGCGAGTCATTACGAAATAAGCATACATTGCCATGGCACTACCATAGGTGATGAAATAGGTGACTGGTTCCATAATGTCCCAAGAATACTCCCACCAGGTGAGGCGTGCCAGAATCCCAAACTGAGTGGCCATGTAGGCCAGGCCTCCCCACAACACCAAGGTTGTCCTCTTCTCTGCTTTCCTGCTGAGCTCCATCTTTACCTGCAGAAGACAGAAGCACACACCTTGCATTCTCAAAAATAATTATGTTAAAAACAGAGATAATGTAAAACCAGCACCTTATATTTATATTAGGTGGTTTGAAACATATGATTTCAATCTAGATCATGCAGGCAAATCTAGACTTCTCCTTTAGTATCTTGCCATCATCTGAACATGCTCTTGATGCCTCACAAAGGTGTTTATTTCTCTATGTTCAGAGATGTTCAGTTGCATTAGCCTCAGTCTTTATTTAACACCAAGTTCATTTCCATTTATATAAAGCCAGGAAAAAAGATACTTCCACAGAAACCAGAAACAGACATGGTTTGATAGACACTTGGTGCATCTTCTGGGTCAGTGATCTTGGAACTATTTGAAGCATACCAGGGACCAAATTAAAATCTTGAAATAAACTGAGGTTGCATTTGGAGGATAAATAAAATACAATGAGAAACTTCTCACTTTTTCTAGCGGTGCTATTTGCTCCTTCAATTCCTCTAGTCTCCCTATGAGCTCCTTCTCTTTGTTCAGCTGATGCTCCTCAATGCACAAGGCGGTATACAACTGCTGAACTAATGTCTTGACATCATTCAGCGTCGTTGCATTTTCATGGCTTAAGAGCTCTAGGGAAAAAAAAGAGACTGCTTTATATGTACAGAACTTCTCACATACTCTTGAGAAACTGCTATTAGTCTGCATAGGAAATATATGAAGCTATCTTTTCAACAAAGAAGCCTTAGGAAGACCCCCAGCACTCTAAGACATGCCATTTCTTCTTCAGAAGAATAGGCTTTATTATTGGATCATCCTAAAATTTGATAAGAACAAGGACAAGAGATACTATTATGCTTCTCAGATATCAACAGCTACTGCTGATCCCATATTTATACACAAGACTTCAAGACATATGAACAACTAAACTAGTATGATCCATCACACCAGCTGTCAAGAAACAGCCAGAACTCAGACTACAGACCATCAGCAATCACAGTTACTGATGAGGTCAACCCAACATCTTGGGTTAGTGGCCCAGAACACATAGCCTTATGATAATTAAGTTTCACACCAATGCCAGGAATTGTTTCCCAACACTCTGTGGGCACCCCTGTCCTGCACTGCCTACAGGGCAATTAAATTCTCCCTCACCATATTTAAACAGTGACAGCAACAGAGTCACTGACTGAAACTGCCTTTATCTCCCCATTTCAATGCAAAAAAGATTCCTAAAGGAAATAAATTTGTAAGAGAGTTGTGACTAGTGGTATTGTATTACACACTCCATATGGAAAAAAACCAAAACAAAACCAAAACCAAAGAAGAACCAAAATAAACCCCAAACCAAAAAACTTTTGAATTCAAGCAAAAGTACTTACATTAGTCAAATAAAAATAATTTCTGTAGCATCTCTGGCCTTATACCTTAGGTTATGTTTTCAAAATATTATTTTACCAAGACATAAAAAGGTATGAAGAGCTTAAGTTTTAACACTAGCAGCTTAAGGGAAAGAAGTGACTCAGCTGCCTGTGCCAAGGCACACAAAACACACCATACTCCTCTCCCAGCTAAAGAGGGCTCCTGTTCCCCTATGAAGAAAAACCTCACCTTTCTACTGAAATGACCATCAAAAAGTATTTAGTACTTTCAGCATTACAGTGACCCTCATTTCCATTTCAAAATATACAGGGTGATTTTATATAAATGAAAAAGCAATAGCTGAAAAGTTTAACAGAACTAATCTCAGAGCCTATTTATGGGCACATTCATTTTAGTACAAACTAAGTATAGAAATCTCCTTGGCAAATGAATCAGAGGTGGCAATTTCATGTAACCTAGGTGATCCCATAGCTCACCTACCAGCACACAATGGGTATATCATGCAAGCAAGCTAACCGAAAACCATACCAACTCACTGACACAGATTTTGCTCTCTCAAACAGCAGGTAAGCGGGATGTATGAATTGCCTTATCTCAGGACACCAATTTCTCCAGTGCAGAAATAGACACCATGTTCACATTTTCATTTAGTTGTATTAAAAATTAGACTAGGCCAGTAAGGCTTGATACCACCAACTGCTTCCAGGGCTAAGTTAAAAGAGATACTTTCTTAAAATCCTCACTGCACTTCTCTAGCTTATAATACCTTCTAAGCATGTGAAAACTGCATACTGATGATAGAGCAGTGAGCAGAGAGTAACTTGTTTGTGTGTGTGATACATAGTGATTTAAATATCCAGTCTTACCAGAGTTTCTGTTCAGAGGCTTTTAAGAAGTCTGGAAAAAAAACTCTCTCTAGTCGAAGTCAGTGTAACCCAAAGATAAGGGAGAAACAGCATCTCACCCAGTGCTGCGCTCCCAATTCCAGGCTTTCCCACACACGGCACATAAAAGGCTGCATACAGCTTCCCAAGTCAAATTTCTTTTTACTTGGCATTTTCATATTGTGTATAATAAAATGCTAGAATCTATTTTTAATATTTTCCTTGCAAAAAGGTCCTTGGAAACTTAACTACATCTGCAGAGGAAGATGGCACATATCAGCAGATGTTTCTGGAGGTCATTCAATCAGGGTAGTCTCAGACCCAAAAGATATGGTCAGTCTCCTGATATTTGATAGATTACCTTGCTTTAACAAGTTGCCTTATTCACGCTTGTCAAGATGACAAATGGAACATTAACAGTTCCCTCACAGCTTTTGCTTTAGGAGTTATTTTATTTGCAATCAACTGCTTCATGAGAGGAAAGCCCACACACTGAGGAAAACCACCAGATAAACAGAGGAAGGTACTTCCACACCATCTCACTTTGACTGGGCATACAAGTCAAGTTATAAATCCTTCCTAATTTTGTTTGCTGTCTATGAGGCTAAACAGGGTTTTTAGAAAAAATACTGCTTGCAAACTCCACATTATTGCCTGCAACAACAACAGAATAATAAGGTAGACAAAGACCCAGTAATATCTGTGAGCCAAGCAACAAGATGAACAACATTTCCAAAACCAGTTCTTTTGTTTAAGTCCTCAGAGGCAAGTATAGACATGCGAGAACCTGGTGCTTTATGAAGCCTATAAAGTTGCCTATGGGAAAGGATAGATGGCAGACAAAAACACAGAGTTCCTGCCTCTGACAGTAACTCTGGAGCATCTCAAAAGCTTCTTGCCAGTTTTCGTATCTTGAAAATTACACAAGTGTACAAAGGTCATTTTTTGAAAGGATTTTCTTATTGATTCAAAATAGGTTTGTTTCCCTTCCTATTTGATTCTTAGTAGAATCATAGAATAATTAGGGTTGGGAAGGACCTTAAGATCACCTAGTTCCAACCCCCCTACCACAGGCAGGGACACCTCCCACTAAACCATGTCACCCAAGGCTCTGTCCAACCTGGCCTTCAACACCGCCAGGAACACAGCACTCACAACTTCCCTGGGAAACCCATTCCAGTGCCTCACCACCCTAACAGTAAAGAGCTTCTTAGTAATGTAACCTTGTAAGAGCATGGTCTCATTCATTTCACTGTTTCTAAGTTAACAAGATTTTGAGGTTTATTGGCAATATTCAAAGTACCACACTTAACAGGAAACAAGGGTTAACTGTCAGATGAGGGAAAAAAATTATTCTTCCAAATCGCATAGTGCAAGTTTCAATCTAATTCCTATTTTGCATTATACTCCTTCAGAATGAGTTAAATAACTTTTCAGCAACTAGAGAACATTCAGACAAATTTAGAAATTAAAAGAAATTATATTTCTTCATTTACTCCTCAAACAGGTACTGGTTTTTAACAGAATGAATATTTACTTTTCATTACTGACTATCCCGATTACTTGTGTATCACTAAATTAGACACCAAGGGCGGGATTAGAAATTGCAAGGCTCCCTTTAAAAATAAAACTTCATGTTCTTGAACAAGTTAATAAAGCATGCTGCAGTTAAACAGGGAACTGAATACTGAAATTTCTGATGTTCACCAGAACCAGGCTGGTTTACCTCTCTTTGGCGGTCTAACATGGTATGTGACATCATTAATGATCAGTTTGAAATCATCCAGCAGAAGCAAATCTATACCTGTGGAGGAGGCGACACGTGTGCCATCTGTAAAGCAAGCACAGATGACTCATTAAGCAATAGAAACACAGTACCTAAACAAGCTGTGGCCAAGCTGCAATGCCATCCCAAATCCAGCTATTGGACTTCTTCATTTTCCCCACAAACAATACTCTTCAAGACAGATATATATACTGAGAGACCTTACATGGCAAATACTAACTGAGCTATGCATGCAGCTGCTTTTCTACATATACGGTATTTGGGATCATCTTACAAAAAGCAGTTCCCTTCATCCTGCACACACTGAGTAATGTATCCCCTCCAGAGATGGCACTTCTACGTTTCTCAGGAATGTCGAAGAACTCACAGCATAGCAAACTCCTACTTGAAAAGCAAAAGACTGGATGAAAATAGCTGGCAAGAAAATAAATCAATTAGTTTGTAAACAACAGTACCTGCTGAGTAGATAGCAACCCGATCAATTCCTCGGTCCTCTGCTTGCAGCTGTTGTAAGAACACGCCAACAGAGTCCGAGATGGGTTTAAGCGTGAATTGGCAACGTTCACGCCGGGATGGAAGATTCACAGAAATTACAGGTAACCCATTTTGGTAAACCACCGTCACTTCTACAGAGAAGACCAAAATAAAAGTTTATCACTAAAAATTAACATGTCTTCTTGTAACAGGTATGTGTTTGTCTCACAGAGAAAGAGGCTAACACAGTTATGAGCTGAACATACACCAGACTAAATTTATTAGTTATCTTTTATCAAGAGATGTGTCCGTCAAAGAAAAACTGAGGGATGTCAGAGGCTTTCGCTCCTATTAACTTAAAAGTATTTGCCAAGCATTCTGTGCTTTGTAGAAAAGTAAGAGATACTTGCTTTAAGCACAATCATGTTTATACTAAAGGCAACATGATACCTAAAAGCCATAACACAGCTGCACACTATGTTTTGGTTAGTTTTTGACAATCAAAGTATTTTGGACTGCGGAAGACAAAACATTGCGCCACCTATCAGGATTTATAGCCCAGAACACAAAGGCAGACTGTATATATTAGGAAACATCAAGCAAGGACCTACTTCAAACCCTTTTATTCTTGTTTAGTTCTGATTTCGTCCCCTTTGTCCTGAGACAACAAATATTTAAGAGAGCAGTCAGGAATATGAGGTTCTAAGAACAGCACTCTGAGTTTAAGCTTCAAGGTCATTTCATCTAAAATTCATGGGATCAATACACTCTGTACTTCAGAAGACAGACATTGCTTCTTAGGTGTAGATAAAGCAACATTTTCCATTTCTTTAGTGCTGCTAGGAGCTTTTTCAAGAGCATTCTTCAGGATTTCAGTGCACCTTTCTACAACTTATGGTAGTGACCTGTATGAACTATAAGCTAGCTATTATCTTGACAGAAAAGCAGCCCACTTTGTGTGCTCTGGGATATTTAGACATAGAAAAGAAGTTTACATTCCCTAAGCTCTCTACTGAGTCACAAACAGTCAAGACTTACCCCAAATGCAGCAGTTGCTAAGATATAGCAGCTCACTTAAAAATAATTTACTTTCGATTGTTACGTATTTTTTTCATGTAATAATGCAAGGTCTTTATTGTACAAACCATTTGCCATGTCTGAAGGGTTGTGCATCTGGATTACTATTCTCACCTGCGGTAGCTTTGGCCAACTACATGACCACACAGTCATCTAACTCATGTATTGAAATGCCAAGTAAATTTAAGCAGCTAACAACAAAATTAGTTTGTCAAAGAAGTCAACACAAGTAGAAACAGAAGCAAATAATGTCATTTTAACTACCAAAGGGAACTATTTTTCAGTATGCCATTGTTCAGAAAGTTCTGCCAACAGCCGTTATACCTCTCCATTCAGTGATCTGCTGCCAGATTATGAACTTGTTTACACAGGATCGTTCATGTATTAGGACAAGTCTTGGGAAGACATGCCTTTCTGAAAAGAGAAGCTCATGTATGTTGGGGAATGATGCACCAAGTACACTTTTACAAAGCCAGAACAGTTCACTCCAACCTTTTGAATTTATTGTCATATACCTTGCTGAATTGAATCAAGCCTACAAAAGCTTTTTGCCTTCTTCCAGGGGATTGCTATCCAGTGCTGACAAAGAAGTCTTCATGTCACCATTAAAGACCTGGTGGAAGTGACCAAGTATGGACATCTCAGACGACTGAAACATCCTGAGAGACCCCAGTATTTGTGAGCCTATAAATGCCTATTCTCAAGACTCAGACACTTGACAGGATTTTAGCAGCTTTAGTGTTTCAAAGTTTAAAATTCAGAGACAACAGTCAGATATTTACTAAAAAAGTCAAGCAAGCTGCCAATTTATTTGGACAGTTACACATACGTTCAAGCTCCTTAGCAGCAGCTGTTATGACACCAGCTATCAGATTTTTGAATTTTTTCACTCAAATACTTGAGCAAAATATTTAAGAAATAGATTAAGTTTAGCAACATTTGTGATAGCAATCTCAGAAGGAATGATCAACATGTTTAGAAGCTTAAAGTAACCACCTAAGTATTGAATTCATTGGTTCTGCAAGCCGCATATACAACATTAACTTACGGTCTGCTTACATTACTACAAGACACAAAAAACATTCTGTACTTAAAAAGCTACCTTGATCATACAGGCAGTGAGCCAATTTATTGTAGAGCAGAAGAGATAATGCAAACATTATCTCTTCTACTGGGGATACACACTTTTTGGTCTATCTGCAAAAAGCACAGCTGCAGGAATGCCATGTTTAGGGTGACCCTCCACAGATCAGACGGAGACCACAGTGACAAATGCAACAGGTCAAACTGCACCAAGAGCCACCAGCATTGGTAGCACACACAAAACCCTTCTCAAGGATTTTCCAGCTTCGGTGAAATGTTACAGACCAAATTATTTCTCTTCAGAAGACAAGCTCAGTAAATCTGGAATTACAGCTGGTTTATGTTGCCTTACAAAAAGCTTGTAGAAGTAATTTTCTAGCCTAATTCACCAGTAGGGAAAGTCCATAATTCCAGTTTGATGCTCTCATCACCTCCCACACAAGTAATGTCTGGTCAGATTTTTCTTACATTAGAGAGGAAAGACCTCAGAGGAAAAAAAAAATCTGAAGGACATGTCAATAACACAAATTAACAGCCAGCAACAGCAACCTCCATTACAAGCTATTAAACAAGACACTGTGATATGGCCTTCTGCCTCACTCTCATCTGCTCCGACAGCCCTGTGGATTCCTGCATGAGGGCAACTACAGGTTATTAAGTGGACAAAGTGTTTTGGTATCTCACTAAATATAGAGCTAACATTTTTGCTAATCTTCACTGATTACATTTTAAGCTAGTATTTAACTGCATAGGACAAGAAAAATAGTAATTTGTATACAAGTGTATTTCACTTACATTTACAGACATACAACCTGGCCAGGGATACTGCTAAATAAGACCATGGAGGATTTCAAAAGCTTTATACGCTATATTAAGTGTGAAGTTCCATTAAGGTATGAATGTCATCCAAGCACCATAAAGGTTTGACTCAACCATATGTGCACCAGTCATAGGTTATTAGTGTTTTTTAAAGATTTCTGTTCTTACATATGAATAACTTAAGCAATACACTAGGCCAAAACAAAGTACAGTAACAAGCCTCTGAAGCCAAAGAAGTCAGTGTTGAACATTTACTACCAGTAAAGTTATTGGAAGAAATAAATATTCAAGCACAATGTGAAGAGAGGTAAAATCCAATCAGGCAACTAACTACACAAATTATCCTCTCAACCCTACATGTGTCCTCTACACTTATACCTATTTAAGTGTTCAGGTGTTTATTTTGAGTTCTCCACAGCAGTCATGTATTCTGTGTTTGCACACACTATCCTGGCAGGGTAAGCAGTTGTGCTCAAGCCCTTTAATTTATTAGCTTTTAGACTTTATTAACAAGCCTTAATGGGGACAGGATTCACTAACTGATTGTGTCAGTCAGCGTAAGTGCTCTAGCCTTTGTGCACAACATGCAGATGTTAAGCAGGCAGCGATCTCAAAACTGCTTGTTTCCTTTTTGCATTCGGATATACTGATATTTTTTAAGTTCCATCAGTGCATTCTTTTGCTATATGTTATGAAAACCTTTATCAAAAAAACTCAATGTCTGAACTGTCCCAGAATTTAAAGGAACGTAATTGCCATGGCTTCACAACTTACTGCAGCAAATAGTGCTCTCAACTGTTTGGGCAAATAGCTGGTATGAGCTGCACTTTCATAACATAAATGAAGTTAACATGGCAGACAGTAGCCTGAAAGGTAAACATCACACAGACCTCACAGCCACATCAGGAAAACAGTTACATGCAACTACATCTTTCTTCATGAAACCTATCCAGATTTGTCAGAACAGTTATTGGAAAGGTTGTCAATTTCCTTAATTTTTCTTGACTTGGTTCTCTGACATTTCCTTAGCTCAAAACTGGATTACCTCCAAGCCAAAAAAGCATCAAGCAGAAAAGAGGTCAGGGAATACCATTTAAGTTAGTAATAAGGTTGACGCGAGCAAAGAGTTTCTCCTTGTCAATACTCACCATCAGAGGGCACTACTGTACTGCAATAAACCACTCTTACACTCTGCCAAGGAGAAAGCCTCTGATGCTCCTAGAAAATACAAGCACAGCAAAAAGGACAAATGTTCAGTACCGCTCGTCTGGCGGAATCACACCCCAGTGCCACCTCCTGTCCCCTCTCCCACCATCACCTGCCCCAGTGCCTGAGCTGGGCATTTCCTCCCCTCCGCCGCAGGGTAACCGTAAACCAGGAGCGCCTGTCAAGAACAGCCTCTTCTCTCACCATCTGTCACCCGGTAGGGTTTCCCCCTTCAGCCAAGTTCACCTCCACACACCTCACTCTCAACGCACATAGTTTTGAGTGAGAATCTATAACAGAACAGCTGTGATTTTCCTTTTTTCCTCCTTTAATGTAAACCGCATTTTTAAAGCCACATTGAGTTGATCAGTTTCAGAAATTAGTTTGTATTACTCCACAGATATGGAAAACAGATGTCATAAAAGCATCAGTTATTAAAAGGTTAAAAAAAAAAGTTTTAGCATAACAGCAGGGGAGGGGTAGGGATGTTGTGGATTCTCTTCTTTCTTTTAAGGCTGTTTTCAGTGCTGAAGTGTATTTTTTTGTCCTTACAGAAAGCCAGACACTACAAGCTACAAGTAGTAAATACGCCTGTTCATGGAAGAACAAACTGTTCAAGATGAAAACAAAAAATTGTGATACTAAGCTGCATTGCAATCCTCCCCCAACAATAAAGTTACAATCCTAGCACAAGAGGGACCAATTTTAAACAAAAGTAAAGCGCAACACCAGCTGTCATCTGTCTATGGTGGTATGTATTTTGGTGACTACCACTCAGGTTTTCAACAGTTGTCCAATATGGGCATTCCTATGCTCTAAAATACAGCTGCTAAACCTGCATTTCTATAAAGGTATCTCACAGGTAGGACGTGGTTTTTAAGCAAATTACTAACAGAAGTTTGCAAACAAAAGCCAGGCTATTGATTATTTCCCTGACAAACTGTCCAGACCTCCACATTTTGTGAGGTTGCCTTCAATAATATACTTAAAATAGCTTTATCTGCTACTTCACTTTTCTTCTGAAGCCTTCTATACAAATCAAGAAGCATTTCAACTACAGTAGTGTCCTGAAAGCAGGACCTGTGGCCCAGGTGGTCAGTGCATTGACAGCTCTAGAAATTCACCCTCACTTGTGCTGTATTTACATTCCATTTTACTAGGTCTTGACAATGAAAATCAGTCAAGTAAATCTCGGTTTTCCTCTGAAAATCGCATTTTCAACTTACAGGAAAGAGAACTGGGCATTAAACTGCTGTAGTTGAAATTAAGTGGGAAGTTGCATGCTTTGACAAAAGTGAAGTTTAAAAAGCTCCAAACCCTATGTATTGGGAACCAAAGGACAACTTTGCCTTTTGATATGTGAAAAATAGCCAGTCTTCTGGACTGACAAACACCCACGTGCTGCTACTGAGCAACCAGGAACACCTCCACAAATCTGAAGAAAAACAGGTTTAAAACTAAAAAGCACCCAAACAAAACAAACGTCTCTCATCCTGGACAAATCAAGCTCTGCTGTCTTAGCATTGCTAAGCATGAAAAAAATCAGAAGCTTTGATGATCAGAAGCCATACCACACATAAGCCAATTTTCTGAACAAATTTTATCCAAAGAGGGGAAGCCTCCATAGGAAATGGGAGGGGGGGAAGGAGGAAAGGACTAGTTTTTCTTATTTGAAATCAGCAATCTCAATTTTTAGCCTTCCAAAAATAGTATCAGACCACATACAATTGCAAGTGGGCAGAATTTATACAGCAATACACAAAAGCTCCTGTCAGAGTGTGCTACCACAAAGCAGTCACAAAGCAGTTTATATACTTTTTTCACCCAATCCCAGTGCAGAGCTGGCACTTTCAGATACATGATTTTCACTGCTTTATTCTTCCCTTTCACGTGGCATTAACCATTTACTTATGAAATACTGCACATCAAGAGCCTGCCTTTCTACCAGATTTCCACAGCAGCCCAAAAATTCAGTGGCAGTTTCCAGAAAATCCTAAAACCCACTGAACCCAGCGTTATCCCATTGCAAAAGAGACACATAACTGAAAGGTATTATCAGCTAGCATCCTCAAGGACTTCATCTGAAGACCATGAGCATTTGACAGGTATAAGCTAGCTCCAGAAGTCTCCTGCCCTCATACAATACAAGCAAGAACCAGGTAAAAGGCAAAACAAGTTAAAAACCAAGGCATGTTGGGTGGCTCATCAAAAAGCTGAGGCATCCCCAGGATTTAACCTTTTTGACAATTCTTTCACCCCAATTCAGGTTTGAAGCAAGCCTGTTTCATTAACCCCATAGCAGTATGCTGCCATTACATTTTACAGGAAAAAACACTGGTTAAATTATAAGTATCCATCAACTCCTGTGGTTCCAAACTGCACCTTGAGATACAAGCTGTTAGAAATTTCTCATCTAAGAAAACAGTCTTACTGGTTAGGAAAAGAAAGAAAAGGAACAAATGAACTCAGCCAGCAGAGACCTAAATGCCATCTTCTGCCATCGAAAGTTAGGGAAGGCTTAAAGTATCAATCACTTGCAGGGTGGTAGCTATTTTTAAACTGAGATGGAGAGAAATATCTGAACACCTCATACAATATCTGCAATCCAACAGCTTTATGCAGAAATGAAGCTCAGGACAGAAGCAGTGTGGGGCAGAGGACAAGAACTTGCCTTCAAGCTTTGCCAATCACAATCTTTTTCCTGCAAACAGTCGACAGCTCACCACTTCAGCAATGAAGTGTGGAATAACTACATCCACACAGGTTTCAGTGAGACAGACTTGTTCATCACTTCCAAAATAAAAGGTACTTGCAAGGTGAAAAGCGTCAAAGTCAGACCACTGAAATCAGAAGCTTTAAGCACCAGAAAAACTTTCTGGGTCTCGAGAACATATGTAGGAATTAACTTTTCACATCCATTCGATCCTTAGTGTTTCCTGTCTTATCTGCAGCAAGATGCATTTTAAGAGGCTCCTGGTTATGCAGCAGTTTCACTCCCAGAATGATTAAGGGAACAGCAGAAAAAAAAAAAACCCACAATAAAATCCCAGTCCTTTGTAAAAAGCTAACACTTCCTCCAGTCTTGTCAAGGTCTTTATTGGACAATCTAAAGGTAAAAAGAGCTACATTAGGGCCTATAGAGATGCTGTTATCCCAATTCTACATGGTTGACAAAGTTAATCAAAGCCCTAGTGAAAAAACCCCAGCCTTTTAGCTATCAGTGATTGCTCTCTGATGGGAAAAGAGGGAGCAATCTGGCAGAGCTCAGATTCTGATTTTATGTAATTATCAATGATAGAACGGTAATAACTTTGGGGTACCACTTCTCTAATCCCTAATTAAAACTGGGAATGAAGTTGTCTAGAAAAAGAAGGAAAAAAGAAATCTAGCCCACACCCCCAAACACAGAAAAGGTGGATATCTTAATGTGAAAAACAAGCAAAACACGTTCTTAACTCATTACCTGGGGTACAGCAAAAGTCACAGAGCTTTTGTGGAAAATGGAGCATTTGCTGTGTAAAAATTGCTTACCTGAGTGAAATCTTTATGAGATATATTTTCAAGTGCCTGCAACAACACCTATTTTACAGTTTTTGAAGGTCTTCCATTAAATGAGGCTACCATGAAGCAGCTCACCTTTTCCTACGAGCAACAGCTATTTTCCTCTCTATCCTGACTTTCACAACATGAAAATCTATGTGTCTTTCCTGGCCCTGATGGTGGCTATCCTAAAACCTCCTGGCCGGCATCTTGGTGACAAAAGCTGCTGCAAGGTTCCCTGAGCAATCACAGTAACCCAAACAACCCAACTCAAAAGTGCCAAAGAGTTCCAATCTTTTCTTCACCTCAGGGCTTCCATTCCTCTGCTCACCCTGCTACATTTTGGTCCCGAAAACAGTACTTCCATAAGAAGTCATCAGGCCCCCTTTTGTGCTCTCATTTTGTTTCCCCCTCATACCAGAGATACAGAGCAGAACCGTGTTCTGTCCAGAAACTGCAGTCCAAGTTCCATGTGTAACTTACCAAAACAGTAATATTTTTGCAGCAGTATATAAGCTCCTACTGAATTTAAGCACATGGAACAGTGGTGGATTGACTGTGGCCAGCTGCCCAGCCAGCTGCCCTCTCACTTCTCTCCTCAGCAGAGCCAGAGGATGCAAGATGGAAAAGCTCATGGGTCAGGGTAAAGGCAGGGAGATCACTCACCAGTCACCGTCACAACTAAAGGAAAGCTGATTTACTGCCAATTAAAGTAGATAATAGCACAAACCAGACAAAAAAACCCCACCTTTGCCTCACCTCACCCCTTGTTCCACGGCCCAGCTCTCACCCTCACTGTCAACTCCGTCCCCTGCTTGAGGGGTGCAGGGCAATGGAGGTTCCTTCTGGAAACATCCATGCCGCAGCTCATGGAGGAGCCCATGCTGGAGCACAGGCAGCAGGGATGTCTCTGTCCTAGTGCCTGGAGCTTCCTCCTCCCACCCCAGCGTTTGCAGGGCTGTTCCTCACACCGTTTTTCCTCACTCCTCTCGTTTTCCCAGCGTTTTTCCCTTTTCTTACCTCAGAGTCCCCAGGGCACTGCCAGTGGGGCTGAGCTGTGCCTTGCAATCAGAACCTGCCCAAACCAGGCCTGAGGCAGCCCCAGCTTGTCCTCACAGACTCCTCAACCCCTGAGCATCCCATACAGCAACTAATAAGTCAAGGCTTACAAATAACAGCTTCTACGTATGAACCAATGCAGGGCTCTGGGCACAGACAGGATCTGTTCAGCCCTCCAACACGAAGGATGCCTCCAGCAGTGCTTCATGTGAGCCTGAGGACAGCAGTCCTTATGTCCACAATACCAGCAAAGCAGGATCCTGCTGGTAGTGTCCAGGCACAGCCCTGCTAATTTCAGATGCCTTCTTCAGCATCCTCCCAGTCTTCCTCAGAAACCTCCAAAGAGGGAAAAACGAGCTAGTGTAGCATCTTTCATCCCCTCCTTCACTACCTCTGTTCCTTTGAAATATCTGTCTCTTCCAGGATGTCCCTTTCAACAACAACAACAATAAAAAAATCTCAATTTTCCTCTGTAATTAAGCCCAGCATTACCAAGGATTTGTTCAACAACCCTGTCTGGTGCCTTTCTGCTACAGTCTCTGGATACATTTACATAGTAAATATTATGTTAAGTATTTCCTTCAAGGCACACCCTGTGTTTCTGTTTGAGAGCCTGGTATGCAATAAAGCAGCACTTGCTCTTGCAAAGGTAGCACTCACTCCACACCACTTTGCTGCCCTGCAGCAAACTCAATGCAAAACCCCCAAATATTTAGCCAGAGGGGGAAGCATGGCAGGGAAAGCCTTTGTACCTTGGAGCTGTGCTCCTGCAACACACCTGCAGTGAAGGCAGGAGAACCCCATGCCTCTGGACACAATTTTCCTCCCAGTTTCCAACAAGTCCAAACTGCTGTCTTTTAAACTATATGGCTTGTCTCCCAGGACCTGAGCACTTGCCCAATTAAATCCCACTGTCTTGAATTCATCTCTTTATCAGTATGTCCTTGCTCACATCCCACTTGAGAAGACAGCATTTGTCCCAAAAAGAACGTTTCACACCTGCTGCCTCCATAGGGCAGCATTTCTGCAGATGAAGGTCAAAAAAACAAGAACCCATCTGAACTGCAGTGTTATTCCTCTTCAGTTTTTCCTTTTTTTTTTCTTTTTGTTTTGTTTTAAAAATCAGGCTGAGGAGATGGACACAAAAAAGGCAATGCCAGAAAAATGTAGGAAGTGTTAATCTTAGCATTTGGAAGCACTTTGTTTGACTCCAGCAAATGGTCTTCATTAGTACACTTCTTATTCCTGCCTGAATTTTCTCTCAGCATTAGTACAGAGCTACATCACATCTGCTAGGAAAGGAGCATAAACAGGAGGTGAGCTATAAATATTCCTTTTTCATCCTACTTCCTTTGCCCATCTGCCTTAAACAGGTAATCCACGGTGTCCAGGAAAAGGTGGGGGCAGCAGGAAGGAGATACATTCTTAGCAGAAAAAGGAAGAGGGAAAAGAGAAAATAGATGTATGAAGCAATTGCTTCTTGTTCTTCATTGCATCATTCTCCCAGGCATTACTGCTGTAATGCTGTAAGATGAGTCTTGTAACAGGATCATCACTGCTTTTGACAGCTTTGATAGAGCCTCTTCAGGGCAAGAGGGAGAAGAGAAGGTAATGCAAGAGAAGAAGTTTAACAGACATGATCAGCATATTGGTGAAGCAGTCTCTACTTCTTTTAACAAGTGATCCCCTTGTCACCATCCACATCATCCTGTAACACTCCTCACCCCACATCCCTCCCCCTACAAAAAACAACCCAAAATTTTTTCTCAGTCTATACTCTTAAGGTTATTGCTGATGTCAACAACTTAAGAGAATTACACCATTCCTACGTTACTGGAAACAGATGATAACTATGGTACACCAGACCACCATACTCCCTCTTTCATCCAAACTTCACACAGTCCTCCTGCAGGCAAACCAAAGCAAGGCTGAAACATCTCCCTTGCAGTTTCTGATGCCAGATCACAGTTTCACTGTGAAAATATTTTTACTTTACTGGAGGTATAATAGTTCAAATTCCACTTCTTTAACACAGCCCTCATGGTTACCAAGAGGAAAAAAAAAAAGCTGAGAATTTTAATTCCCTTGCATTCGGAAGGTTTGCCATACAAACCAAAGTACCATGGTACATTTAAACCTGTATCAGCTTTGAAACCTGAGACAAAGGCAAGGCAGAGCTGAACTCCTTTTCCCAATTTCCACATTCATTACTCTTCAATCTTAATATACTGTACCTTCTCAAATAAAAGGGTCCAACCAACTTTTGTTTAAAAAGGAGTTTGAAGAATTTAGTGAGTTCTGATGCCACTGACTTCAGGGTTCATGATTTTGTCTTCCTCAGCCACTCACAGCTGAAAACCATGTAGCCAGAGAGAAAGAATAGAATGGATTCCCCACAGCATTCCTCCAGCACAGTGTACTGTTTCCTTTGTTGTTTGTTTTTCTTCCTCTAGTACTTTCCAACCCCATTAGGCAATTAATTTTGTCTTTGTTACAGACAGTTCATAAAAAGAGTCCTTACCCCCCTTCTCCCACCTTGCTTCTGTACCATATAAAGTGCTTCCTGGTGAGCAAACAGCAGCTCACTGACACATCCCCGGCACTTACAACACCAAGAACGAAAGAGTTATGAAGCAAGATCTCCACAAGAGCAAGGAAAATCCTTCTGCCTTTGTGTGTGCTGGGGAGCAGCCAACTTGCACTCATTTTCCAGGGAAATCAGCTCAGAAATGAGGGAACCTTGCCTTCAGCTCTTGAAAAGACACAGCCTGCTCTTACAGGCTTCAGCATCAGCACCAGTATATCTACAGCTTTGGAGAAGCTGCACACGCTGAAGTTCAGAGGTACAGCATTCTGCAGCCACAATAGCCCAGTACATCCCCAGTACCTGGCAAGTCCTACAACATCAATCCCCTGCTCATTTTCCAGCAGGAAAGAGCATCACCAAGGAAATAAATACATATATACATACAAATAGAAAAAAAAAATCTCATCTCTCTATCTAGCCTTACCTGGGTTTTTCCAAAAAGGGAACTGGTGAAGCAGAAACATAAGTACATGCAAAGAAGTGCTTTGGATAGCAAAAGGCAGTTCTTTTGCACTCTTAAGTCATATCATGTCAGTCCAAACATTAAAGATAAGTAATAGTTCCTTCTGCTGGATTATGAGCCTTACAGGATAAACCTGGACACTGAATTAGGTTTAGCACTGAATACTTTATGAATACTTAGTTGGGGAGTTCGATTATTGCCCAGAAGTGACAGGTAAGTTTTACAAATAATCTCACATTCATATGTTCAGGTGCTAAGACAAAACACATAGGTTTGATAGATGGCTGTAAACACCTATGGGGCAACTAACTTTGGCCAAGTTTCTTCTGTAAGAAATACCAAAGCATAGAACATCAATTTGGCATGCTTTTTTGCTTTTTACATTCTGTTTGCATCACTTCACCATCAGGTATATTTAATACAGTGAAAGTCAGGTTTTTTACTAGTCCCACACACATCTCACCATTAAGCCCTGAAAAATTCTTCCATTTGAACTCTGGAAGTTCAGAGTCAGAATGAAAGCACATTTTTCCCCTAGATATGCTATCTGCCATAAGGACTGTTACTGTGCAACTCTGACTTCTAAATTTCTTACGTCTCCTGGCAAGTTATCATCATATGACAGCCACCAAAGAAAATGAAAAAAAATTCCAATATTTTAAAGCCATTAAAAAGCATTGTTTCATTGTGCTGTCAGACCACAGATCACGGAAACTTATACACAAACTCAATATCCCTATAATGTTAATGTTTAATGTCCTCTAGTTAACGATGTACCTTGTACCTGACTATTTCAGTGGACAGCCTCTCACACACACCCTGAGAGAAGAAAAGGTGCAGTGCTCACCTACTGTGTGCCATAGGTTAAATGCCTAGAGAAGGCAACTCAGCAAAAAAACACAAGTGAAAGGCAGCACCCTACAGGGGCAGATCTTTATTGACATACTAATGAAGTACAGTAAGGACACAAACATGTTTATTTTGGGCCTGATGTTTAAATAGCATGTTAAATAACAGCTTTGAAGATTTCTCAGTTCAGCTTTCCTTACTCAGCTCATCTCACCTGGCCTGTTTGTGAAAGGAGACAGGAAACTGAGGTTGACCCCTTCTGTACAGTACAAGGAAGAGCCATATGGTACCCTGTAGCATTCTGTGCATGGCTTCAGAGACATGAATTTGGCAGTATTTCTAAAGTTCCTCAACACTGTTATGCTACAGTTCCACCCCGGCTAGGAAATGCACGGAAGAACCAATCTGGTCCTGCTCCTCTAGAGGAGGCAAACATTTATCATCTGTGGAACAGTTACCCAAAACCCTGTTTCTCAATCTTGGCAGCAGCAGGTCTGCCTGGAGCTCCAGTTCCTGTATTGCCCACTTCATCATCAATCATCTCTGCGAAGATAAGGCAGAGACCCAGCAATCAAAAGGGCTTTATTTAATTGACCATTGATAAAGGAAATAACTGTAACAGCATCTCCTATAGCACTCACTAGCTCAAAACTATTAATTTCAGCTTCTCCTGTACAGAACTACTGTGCTATGAAACTGAACAACATAATTATTCTTAAATGCACGAAAGCATAACAGAGGCACTAACAGCTAAACAAAGTTGAGGAAAGCTAATAACATTAAATCATTTGAAATACGTGATTTCATCTGACAGTCAGTGCCGTTCTCAGAGCAAGCTCAGTCATGGCCATCACTCCTTCAGGCTAAGCACAGCAGGACAAGAGGCTGAACACCTTAATGAAGGGCTGCCTCTCCCTGTCAGGTGCCACCACAGAGTTCATGGCCAGGCCATCATTAGCACCAATGAATTCTGTCATTTCCTGAACATCTTTCCTCCATCTTAGGGCAACCAGTTGAAACTGGGCTGATGGACACATGCGCTAGGTACAAACACACCCTCACTTTATATAATGAGTAGTCCAGTGCACATAAGTTAAATCACTAAAGAACCTAAAAGAAAATCAGACCAAAAATTTTCCTACACATTTTCAATAGTTACCATGTTATTAACTGCCAGTAACCAAGATCACAGGGGAGCATTACATAAGGAATTCCCAAAGATTTGGTTCCAGCTTGGGTTTTGGTTTAAAAATACTGTTTTCTACTACTTCTACATCATGCAGATTACAAGGATTGTTTTAGTAGGATTTTAACTGAACATTTCCAGATTGTTTCAGTGAAAGTATATTTTTTGTTTTAAAATCCAGAATATAAGTTACTGTGTTTATACCTCTAACCATCTGATTTTTTCCCCACAGACAGTTACAGCTTCATGCAAATAATAAAACACTAATCGGTTTTCAGCAGCCAGCTCTGAAAAGCCAATTTGTACTACTTGCCCCACCATAATCCATAAACCACTCAGAGATATGCACGCTAAGGGCAGTTCACACTTCTTTCCAATATGAACACTGCAGCTAAATTCATGTTAAGACACTGAGAAGCCTTGGAAACAAACCAGTAGAAGAATAACCATTTCTCTAACAGTTTTAGAATTACCAGCCTTGGGAAAAAGAGATAATCCTGGGAGAGGGAGATTTGGAGCGGAAAGTAAGAGAAGATATTTGGCTAGGTCACTTCCTTAAAGCTTTTCCAAATCAATTAAACTGGGTTTAATACATTGTGATAGGTGTTCAGTGGTCTAGAAGACAACAATTTGTAATTTGGCTCTGAATTACATAATCTGTCAGACACACCTTTACAGCTGGTATTTTCATTGACAGCCTCAGCTAGTTAATGAAAATTGAATCATCCTTCTCAGGAAAATTAAATACACGCATGAAATAGAGCGGAAAAAAGCTCTACAAAGGGACAGGCAACATTCAAAACATGCTTTTGATCCAAGCAAGGAGGCTGGCTCAGCTCATTCAGAATAGGATACTCTCCATACTTTCTTTCCAAGAACCTTTTCAATACTTTCTCACTGTAGTAAATAAGCCTGCAAGACTTTTCCTTTGATACAATGTTAATTATTAAAGTCCAGGTTTCTCCCCTTGTGTAGGTAAAGTTTTACAATTGACGGAGAGCCCATCACAACTGTACCACCTCACATGCATGTGTGCTAATGCAAGTTGGGTGAAAGCCCCCTCAAGTTTCTCAGATACATACACCTCCTTTGGACAACTTCATGTCAGACAGCAAGCAAAGAGCCAGAACCCTTCCCCCTACCACCACCCAGGCCATGCAAGCAAGTTGTTACAGAACAGCTACAGCACTGGAGACAAGTCACACCTTCACTGGTTCTATTTGCATTATAGGGACTTAACACATACTAGTGAGAACAGACTAAAAAGCTCCAAATAATCTGAGACCTTCACCACGACCAGTTTGAGTCATTCCTGAAATGAGAGAAGCTGAAGTCCTAAGGCCACTTTCCACTGTAAGATGCTGTCATCTTAAAGCACCTTGGAGTTTCCATCCACATCTTGCTGTAATCTTAGGTTTAGCTGTATTGAGTGAGCAAACGCAGAGAGCACACTTCAACAGCTCACATACTGGTAGGACTCTACCGTGTTATCAAAGCTTGTGAAATCTGCTAGGATCACAGTTCTGCAGTCTTGTGCTTGCACCAAGGCACAGCTTGCAATCATCTCCAAAATAGATACCAACAAACTCAGAAGATCCAAAAGTCAAAGGGTGATTCAGGGCTAGGACTCCATTATAAACAGTTTCTCCCATCCCTGTCTGCTTACACTAGCTCAATAACAGGTGAACTGGATCAGAACAAATTTTTTCTAAGTGAACCACAATTACATGTCACAGCTGCTAGTCATGATGATTTCCAACTGTATCTGCTAAAAGATTACATGTCCAGAAATATTCTCTAGAGACCTGGAAAGCAGGTTCCTCTTTTCACACGTGTCTTTTGTTCATTTGTTTTGGAGTTTTGTGGGTTTGTTTCTTTGGGGTGTTTGGTTTGGCTTTTGTTCTGCTGGTCTTTTGGGGGGTTGGTTTGGGATTTTTTTGTTCAGTATAGACAAAGCTCATTACTAAAACAAAATAGAAAGCAGCAAGACATTACTAGCTAAGAATTCAGGTATGAGGCCCAAACACTCCCAACCAAATATGTTCTATTTGTAGCAACCAAGTCCCCTTACAGCACTCTCAAACCAACTCAGGTAGCATGCAAAGTTTCTACTTTCTCAGCAGTGAAAACACATTAGCCATTGAGAAAGCATTAAAAAAAGTACTAAAACAGGTAGCTGTAAGTACTGTAAGTGGCTGGCCAGCTAAATACTAGGCAATTCTGTAAGGGAGCTCTAGATATTTTAAAAAAAATAAAATTAAATTAAACCAGTGGAAAGCAGACACACAAGAGACACAAACCAGTAATAATTCCATGAAATGCACATTAAGATCACTAATTTCTGAGGGAAACAGTCATGACAGAAACAAGAAACATGTGCCAAGGCTTGAAAAGCAGTAGCTAGCATGGTCGTGGAGCAGCAAAACAGAATGAACGCAGGTACAACGCCTTGCTACAACGCTTTATAGCAGGGCAGGACACTGCACCAACTGCAAACAGTACGTTTTGAGGAACACGAAAACACAGCAAATCCACTCAGCCAGAGTCCATCCCACACAGGTGACAAGGCAGCACTGTCCAGACAGGTGTGACTTCCGCAGTGGCATTTGGAGTAACCTTGTGCTATTATCAGTAAGGAGGTTGTAGAGCAAACAAAAATCCATTTACCTTGCCCTTTCTCGTAGTGGGCACAGTGTACATAAGTATTTTGAGGCTAATTAAAAAGGCAAAAGTCTCATTCTGCATTGTGCTCCTGTAATTGAAGAACATAGCTATGATCTTGGAAAAAAAATAAGAACATGTTACCATCACAAGACTTCTAATACAATTTGTGAAACCATGCACAGGTGGTGGGTAACTAGCACACCCTTCTCTTATGACAAATCACTTTTCCACATCAGAAACCAATGAAGACTCATAATAAAGAGATACAACAAGAGTTTTATGGGCTGGATTGTAGCCTGTCTGTGGTCCCTGGAAACTTTTACAAGTGACACCTGTTCTGTATCTCGTGCAAGGTGCAATTAGCTATGTACACATTATTTAACTACAAAAGCAAGTTTGGCAGACCAACACTACACAGTAGTAAAACTGATCGGTAATAACTGCTGTTCTCCTTGCCTATTGTGGAATGGGATGACAGATTTAAATTTAGAGTAGTAAATTAAATGAGTTTGGCACTATGACTCTTTGGATTACCAAAGGCTTGCCAAAACCTCCATCCTCCAGACCACTGAAAATTTCAGAAATAACATCTCCAAGACCACTGGAAAACCACCACCCTTCTGCTTTTGGCAGCTGATGGGAAAACCCATTCACAAGTTTGTAGGAAATCACACTGCAATTGCAGGGATGACCTCTGGGAGAGGGAGTTCTGCCACACACATTTATTATTCTTAATTCAGCTAATTTGAAGCTTGAATTTGAAGTTTGGAATTCTGCATCTTCCAGACAGATAGTCTTGCCTAAGGAAGATTAAATACCTGGTTACACCAAAGAAACAAGATCTCTAGAAAAGCACCCTGTACAAATCACTCCTCTTACCCAAATGCTGGATCTGTATGTAGCTTCCCTAAACAGAGGCAGCTCTCCTATGATATTTAAACCCACAATCTCTCCCAGAAATCACAGCAAGACATTAGAGGACTCCTCATTCCTGCTGGCTGAACCATGAGCATGCAAAGCTACCGTAGCTTCACACTGTGGTGCTGTTACTTCACTGATCTGCATTACAAGTGTCATTGGCATCAATGGGCCCTTGCTGTGTACCAGGAAGTTGGTATTAGCTGCCTCAGCCCCTGTGGTCATTTCTTTCACAGCCATCTCAACACTACCAAGTCACAAACAAGCCCCTGCAGTTCTGTAGAGGTCCCAGCTTGTTTCCTCTGGGGTACTGGGAGATTACAAGACTGGACAGATGTACCCCTACCCCCCCATTTAAACTAATTGCACAGACGAATCAAACACCTCTGACACTTGCCTGTTTAGGTGGTGGCTTATTTCTAGGCAAGAACAAGTACTCATGGACTTTGTATAAAAGCAAGTTTGAAAGATAAACAGAAAGAAAGCCTGGATAGCCCAAAAGAGATTTCAATAAGCTTTCTCTATTTTCAGGCCAGTAAGAGGCTTAAAATACTCATTCTGATCTGACTAAAAGTAACTCACACAAGTGTCAAGCTCACATTAGTGGGGTGACTTGAACTTGCTTTTATGCCCCAAGTCTTCCTAGAATTGCATTTAAATGCAGTCTCTTTCCCTGCTTCCCTCCTCCCCCCATGAGCCACAACTTCTTTGATTCTCAATGTAATGAGGAGATAATTTTAACTCCGTCACTAGACTGATTGCACTGGTGCTTAAACTGCGCTATTAAGCAAATCATTAGCTAATATATGGCACGTTTTCCGTCTGACAGAGCAACGCTCAGTTTGGGGAAGGGGGGAGGAAATGAGACATGACTCCAGAGAAACAACCACCACTGATCCTTAAACTGCATAGGCATACAACTACAGCTGTTAAAGCACTGCTTGGGGAACCATATACCCTTTACCATTAACAATAGAGGCAAGACAAGAAATCAATAGCTTTAATCCAACCTGCTTGGCATCCTGCATCCAAGGTCACTTGTGAAGGACAGAACAACAGCTAGATACTGGAATCACCACTGAGTAACTTCAGCAGCACTATTGTACATATAAGTTGTAACAGCACAGTAGAAGAGCATATATTTTCTGTACTCAAGACTGTACAAAGATCCTTCCTACTTTATTTTTATAAGCCTGAGGTCTGAGACTTACTGTGACGTGTTCTAGGAGCAAAGGGTATTAGAGGCCATAAGCTCTGACTTTGAAATGCTGCTTTAAATATTTATCACAGGAGAAAATGCAGCATATTCAGTCATACACTGCTACCTGAAAAAGGCTCCTGGGCCTCACATTATTTGAATTAGTCTTCTTCCAAATACAACACAAAGTTAGGCAGTACAGTGTGCAGCAAGAAGCTTATTTCAACCACATGACAGCTGACTAAGTTCTATGAAGGAAGTGTTTTTCCACCTATTCCATCTGGTGATTCCTTCAAGAATCCCAAATTAAGTAGTAAAGAACAACAGTAAGAAACCATTTAACAAGTCTTTGTGCACAAATGGATTGTCAGAGCACCAAGGAATCATAAACAGCCTGGTTCAAAACAGCTGGTTTTCCCCTTCTAGGAAAACCTGTCCAAAATACAAATTTGCACAGGGGAACAATTCTGCAAGTCTGTGACCCCAAGGCCTTCTGCAGCAGCAGCCACAGCTACGGGCTTTGCCAACTACCTGCTTTGGAGCTGCTTCAGCAACTCACTCCCTCCACCCCTTCTCTCTGAACACTCTGCAGCAGTGGATTTATAACCACAACAGCACACATTTTAGAGACCAGCCCAGGATTAAAGCACCTGAAATAGTGTTATTTGAGCTGCATCTTCATTAAGTCAGATCCTGTTTACTCATCTAAGCTTACTGAAAATTCATATCTATTCTGTCCTACATAAAGTTTCACCTAGTTATTTGGTTTGACTCTCTCAAACTAGGTTGCAACCCCAGTCTAATGCTATGCAGCAGGAACAGAATGCAGACCTCCCTTTCAAAGGAAGATGGACCTATGATGATCTTGGCTGACAGTGTAAACTGAAGCTACACAAACACATACACCTGAACATGCACATCTGCACAGCATCCGTACAGCAGGGCTGACCATCTTGCCGTCTTCACCAACTGCCAGAGTGACATGAAGTTTGTTTTTAACAGTGGGCCACGTGAAGAGCTAGAAACATCAGTTCACTCAGACAGCTAAGTGTCACAGGTTAGCTGCCTTCTCTACAGTAAGCGGCTTTGTCTAATTCTTGGGGACAATAAGAAAAAGCAAAGAGCTTGCCTGTAGTGACGGTTGAGATAATGGAAGCTTTAAACTAGTGTCAGTGTTTGCTCTTCACAGAAGGTACACTTCACAACAGCCATTTGGGTGACTGGCACCTTTTCCTTTCCTCTCCAATGTGCTGCAGCACCTGGGAACAAGAGGAGTCTGATACAGAGACCAAAGTTGTTCCATGTGGTTTAAAAGGAATCTCACATAACAGAAATCATTAAAGTATCAAAATATACTATTCTACCACACTGAAATAAAAAACTAAAAACAACCAACCAACCAGACAAAACCCAAACCAACCACCACACTCCAAGTTCTCTTGCAAGCCAATCCTGAGAATCCTTCCCACACACACACACACACCCTTTTTGCCACAATAGCAAAATTTATGCCCCACACCTGGAGAAGGAGCCAATATAGCACAGCTGGGGAGCCAAATTCAATTCCAGGTCTTTTTTCCTGACCTCAAAATACAACAGACTATCAGCACTGTACTGAACATTGCAGCAGCTATTTTGCCTTAACATGTCAGCCAAGTACAGTCCCTTGGGTGGGAGGTTGGAGCATCTCTGTAGATGTAACAGTGGCCATCTTAGAAGTGACTGCTGCAGCCATGGAACTGACCGCATGAACAGGAGAAAGCATGCGAAGTCAGATGGCTTGTTTTAGAACTGTTGCCAGCAGCACGTATTATTTGTGTAGTTAAAATAACAGTTTGCAAGAGTGGTAGTGTTTCAAGTTTCTGCCACCATCATTTCTGCAGCCATCATCTGGTAGAAGCTTTAATGGCTACCAAGGAAAACAAAATGAGTAACAAATTCATAAGCAAGGACAGTGCTATTAGAGCAGCTCATGAATTGTCCATACCATTAACACATGAACAAATCTGTAGAACCCTCCACAAGCTGAAAGAACAGAGAGATTTCTTTTTAATCTACAAAAGAAAACTTTGGAGCTTTAGGTAACCTCAAAGCATTAAAAACATTAATACACCAAAACTGAACACCATAAAGATGAGTGAGACAACCATTTACTATACATCTATTTCTCTGAAAGACTGCATCTGTACACTTGTTTCCCTCCACCTCTCATAAGGGGGGCACCATTCAATTTACTGCACGTAGTGAGCAACTGATGCGAGGAGATTTTATTCAGCCAGTTGATATGTATTTCACCATTTCAGATGGGAATTTTTTCTGGTTTTTTTTTTTTTTTTGAACCAAGCAGCAAGGGCTTCATTAGAACCCAGAGCCATCCACACCTGGCACACAAGCAGGTGTCTGAAGCTGTAGTCACACTGCAGTTCTGGATAAAGGCACACTAGTAACCAACATAAAGCGGAGGGTAACTAGACTTTCAGATCACTAAATCATTTCTGTGCAAAATAAAACAGTGCCAAGCATCTTCAAAGACCCATATGTGCCTGTCAGATTCTTCACAGTAGAAGAGAGTCAGTTACTACAAGCACCATCTCTGTTGTCAACCTGCAACATTTCCATGAGCTCCCTGTAGCCAAAGCTAGCTGAAAGCAAAGATCTTTATGGAGCACTACATCACAAAACCCCGACTGAACCCTTAAACCCAACAACCTAATCATCTTTGAAAGGCAGACAGACATCACGTCTTGAACCTGGCTAATAAACCACAGTCATCTGGATTTATTATGTTTTCAGAGCAAACCTAAAATACATTAAGTGATACACGGTTGGGCTATGTCACATATTAGGCAACCTCATACGTTACATTTGCAGCTGTTTATCAGCTGTCACCAGTCATCTAGCATTTAACTGTGTACAAGAAAGGCTGCCCTTGCCCTGTTTACCAGTTTCCCCCACCACAGTTCTGATCTCAGCCTCTTCAAAACACAGTTCATGACACCATGTACTACATACACCCTATTAACATAAGTGCTTCATGCACTCCTTACAAACAGAAAGAAATAAAAAAACCCTAAAGTTTTCTCTGTATAATGGCATGACTGGTCAACAGTTACAGGGTTTGCATCAAAGTGAAAAATGTATGTGGTTTTGTCAAAGACCAGCAGTTTAGGCTTAAAATGTGAGTGGAACATGCCTCTGTCAGTCACCAGTTTACAGAACAGCATAAGAGCTCAAATCACATTGCATAGGGAAAACAAACTCCACATTCCTGGAACAGAAAGATAATAAAACAAGAAAGGAGGTGTTTATATATGCAGAAATACTACCCTGCTTTGAAGCAAAAGGCTCAGATGCTTCATTTTGGTTTTGGGCAAGTTTGCTTGCATGTTTGTTTCAAAGCTGTTGGGAGAATAAAACAGAATTTTTCATATTGCTACATCAGAAATAGTGGCTCCGCTGCAGTTCTCCAGGAGCAAATTCATGGTGGTGCAGCAAGCACAAGAAATCAGACCCACTAAACCATACTCAGTAGGATGAATTATGAGGCAAGGATCAAAACCAGAATGTTATCAATTACTGAATGTCAGGTACAAACTTACCTGCTTCTATATGGCACTGCAAATGGTTATGTGACCCTTCACATACCTCATTTCAGGTGTTTTTAACAGGTCCCCAGGAGATGTGTCCTTCTGACAGCATCACCAGTAGCTTTATTAAATGTTAAGCTTCTCCTCTTCCCAGCTAAGAGCCATGCAGTATTTGAACATTTCATAAGTGCAGGTCACATTTGCCTGAGGAAGGGAACCAATACCTACTTCCACTGTCTGTTTCCAGTTACTTGAACTGGACTGTGCTGTTATCAGCCCAGGACATCCCACAGCAAATCAACAAACCCCAGTACCAGGCACAGTGTGGTGGTGAAACAAGCTTTCATAACATTCACTCTTCAGGTGTCCTTGCCTTCTGTCATTCAACTGCTCATTGCTCTTTATTGCAACCCAGGGAAACCTCCACAACTGCTTCCTTAAAGCTGCAAGGCTGAGAAAGATATTTTACTGAACTGTGCACCCTTCATTAGCTTCTTGGCTCATGAACATATAAAGTTATCACTGGCTCATACAAAGATATCCAAGGATATTTAATGCAGTTAAAATATTTTGGCACAGAAACAAGAAAAAACCTTAAGTATTTCAATGTTGGCTAAATTTGCTATTTGGTGAGAAAGTACTTTCTAAGCAAGTTTATCCATGAAGCCATTGCTTTGTGATATACATCAACAATTCAATTCATCACAGAACTATTTTCAAGGACTTGCCAAAAATGGAGAAATAATAGAGTTCTGGTGTCCTCAACATAAAAAGGACATGGAACTGTTGGAACAAGTCCAGAGGAGGGCCATGAGGATGATCAGG